>PISX010002264.1:0-165827 GCA_004024625.1 Mellivora capensis
TTCGTGTCTCCCCTCACAGTCCATATGTTGAACCCCTAGCCCCCAAAGTGTTGGGATTTGGAGGTGGGGACTTGAGAGGTGAGTGGATCATGAATGGGACTAGTGCTTCTATGAAAGAGACTCCGAGACCCCTCGACTTTTCCACCTTGTGAGGACACAGCGAGAAGACTGCTGTCTACGAATCAAGACATGGCTCCTCACCAGACACGCAGTCTGCCTTCATCTTGGACTTCCAGCCTCCAGAACTCTGAGAAAGAAGTTTGTTGCTTAAGCCACCCATGCCATGGTATTTTTGTAATAGCAGCATATAAATACTAAGATAGTTTGATCGGAGAGGACATCTCTCACCATCATATAAATGGCAACATCCACCCAACACCAGACACCCCAAAGCTTCTTCACATGATTCTGTTTCTCTCTAAGCCCCATAAGGAATGGGAGCACCTTGAAGGCAATGACTTATTTCCTTGGTCGCTGCTTTCCTACCACCTACAGTGGTGTTTGGCATAAATACTTATATCTCAACTGATATCTGATGAATGAAGAAATATGAATGCATTTGCATTTGAGTATCTATTAAAATGAGGACCTTGGACTTGAATCCTTAGCAATTCCAAATGTTGACCATATCACCATCTTCAACTACCACCCAGTCAGTAGTCAGGGTTGATGGCCAATAGGCATGATTCATCAAGAGGGCTTTCTTATTTATTCATTACTCCAGTTATATCCTCCCCAGATTTGAATGGTCCAGCAAGGTGGGTGATCTGGCCTGTAGATTGTTTTTCAAGCTAGAATAGACAAGAAGATTTGCTCTCTTTTTAGGATCTCTGAAAAGGTTTCAGAGATATTTTGGATTAAAAAAATCAGCCCTCCATAATTTATTGTCTGGTATGTAAATTTGGGCTCAGAAATTGATAATTGGAAGCAATTTCTGCCAATCAACCTGACAAGAGAAAGTTCAGGAAAAGGGAGACAGGAAAATGCTGGAAGTGACATTCTTACGGACTTTATAACGTCACATTTCCCAGGATTCCCCCTGTTTGCTGACAGTGATAGAAAGCAATATTTCTTGGCATGAATTGGCAAATAAGATGATATTGACCTGCCTGAAAAAGAGGGTATTAATAACCTTGAGGACTGAGGTTATCACATGGTTAAAGATGCTCCCCCCCCACCCCCGCCATCTTCTTGATAGGTCATCTTTGCCATTAGTAACTGGAACAAGAGTTAAAATGCATGTGGCATTTCTAAAACGCCATTTCTTGTTGAAAGGTTAACACCATAATAAGTTTCAGGGAACGTATGAAGCGATTTCTCTTGTTTTCTTGTAAGTATGTTAGACAAAGCCTTGTTGTCAGCAAAGTCAGAGATTATATGATTCCAATATTAGTAAAAGCTTGGTTTCTAAACCTGCAATGAGCTGACATCATGAATGGTTAGGGTGTTGGAAGGATGAGTTATTCTTTTTACACATGCATTCTGACTGTAGGGAGCTCTTATTTAAGATCTCTACAGAGTGGTTTCATGGTGATTGACATAATTCTCCTTAAATCTCAGCTGTATGTCAAAATATCATAAAGTCCAACACTGGTGGCATGTGATAAAAATAAACTGTTCTCATCAAGAAAAATTCTGCATGGAATAAGGGAGAAAGGCCCTTAAAATATTTGCTTTTCCTGTGAAGAGTTCATCAGAGAAACTAGGTCTACCTGAAACCGGAAGAGAATGAAATTGAATTTGAAGAGACACAAAGTGACTGATAGGACCAGCCACCTGTCATACCTGAATCAAAGTTCGAGGTAACTGCCATTTTATTTTAATGGCACACCTTTACCAACAATTGTTATAAAGAAAGAAGAAGGAATAAAATGTATAGAAATTATGAAGCACTGAGTAAGACACATGAAACAGACGTTTAGCACTTTTTACTTTACAAAGTCCTTCATATCTTTTAGCTTATTGAACCCTCAAAACAACCTCAGAGTTGATGTTTCTCTTCCGCTCATTTTACAGGAGCTCAGGTCTAATATTTAGGAAAGTGTTCCAAACATTACTTTTAAGAGGCAGAGCCTGGAATCTCTGTGTTTTTTCTACCATGTCATGCTGCATATTTAAATCTGGCAAGTTCTTTGCTTTGCAAAAATGTCTGCTATTTAAAGCTAGGTATCACAGATGTGTAAATGAAGGTGGCAGAAAACACTCATCTTATAGCAAGGAGGTGATAAAATAAAATAAATATTTAAAAAATCATTTGGAAAGCCACAAGAGGGAATGAGTCCAAAGAGCAATTAGGATATAATCCTGTGTCATTTACCTGAACTCCTTTCCAGGAGGAAGTGGGCATATTTCACCTACATTTTAAAAATCACTTATTCTGAAGGCAGCTCACAATGGGCACGCTTGTTGTTTTGTTTTCTCTCTTGTTTGCTGGTCTAGTCCATGTGCCTAGACAATGCCTGGTGCTTGGCAGACACTCAACAAACATTGGTTGAATGAGTAAGTAGAACTTCTGTTATAATGATCACCTAAACATAGTTTATTGGGAATTGAGGATCTTCTGATTACATTTCCTTCTCTATAGTTCCCATGTCATTACCTCCATGCAAATTAAGGAAAAACATTCAAATTGATTCTGCTTTCTTATTCTCTTCTGAAGCAAACAAATAGAACAGAAGGAGGCATGGTCCAAATAGGAGGCAATTCGAAGGTGGCATGATTTCAAGCAATTGTATTTTTTTCATAATATCTCTCCTGTACTGTAAAATGTCTTTATTCCAAGCTATTTTCTAACAGAGCTTGGGTACATTCCTATAGACCCTTCCATTCTGAACAGTGTCATGAAGGCTCTCATGACATTCTTGAGACAGGAAGCAGATTATTATTAGCTATCTCCTTTGGGTGCCTACTACGGACAAGATTCTCTGTATACATAAACCGGTGTTCCCAACCCCTTCCATTTACTATGTGGCAGTCAAATGCAAACTCCTGTCCCAAATGATTGGGAAGTCACCCTCTCCCCCTATGCTCTTTGGAGGGTCCTCAGGCCTGGTTTGCATTTTGCCAGCTCCCAACACCCAACTGGTCCAGCTCCTGGTTCTCTTGGCTCAATAGCAGCTTTCTCACCATGCTCAGTGATCAATTGATGGTAGCGTAAGGAAATCAAAAATGGAAAAGAAAAGGAAGCTCTCAGTAACATGTATCATTGCATCTGAAGTCCATAGACCATATTCCCACATGCATTTTCTTTTGCTAGTTCTGGCCAAACCTCTTACTGTGGCCCACTCCCGCTGAATGGGCACGTTCTCCTCATGCCCTCCCTTAGGGGGACCTGGATACTCTAGCTGTGATCTCCGTGTCTCCATGAAGTGCCTAGTTCAGTCTTTTGTCCAATTTTCCATTAGTTATTTGTCTTTTTCTTTGTAAGGAAGAGAGGGGTAAGTTATGGGGCCCCCTAATCTCCAGTCTAAGACAAACCACATTTATCCTGCAAATAATAGAAGAAATTAGAGGCAATAAAGCAGATATTCAAGGTATGTTTGACTTTAGTTTGTACTGAAGCAGAACTGATGGGCATAAAGCAGGTATACCTTCACTTACTCTGTTCTGTACATGCTTCAGGTCGGTATTACTCCTAATGTTAACTTCTGGGGAGTTAAGATAGTATAGAAGTTTAGAGTTAATTGCATCATGTTGTATGAATTAAACTAATTTAATTCTTTTTCACAAGACTGGCTAGTTTTTAGCTTCATAATATAGCTTAAAATGGAACTGTCTGGAGGAACATATACAAGATCTATCAGAAATATCTTTAATTAACAGCAGCCTATGATATAGAAGTGATGTCTATTTCTATTTTCTATTTCCCCCAGAAATCAATATGAATATCATTAGTCTGCAGTTGCAGGAATCTACCTTGCTTTAAATATGGAAACATAGTTGCTGTGCATTCTTTTTTTCCCCCCAATACTACTTTTATTTTTTTATTTTTTATTATGCTTATGTTAGTCACCATACAGTACGTCATTAGTTTTTGATGTAGCGTTCCAAGATTCAGTGTTTATGTATAACACCCAGTGCTCCATGCAATATGTATCCATCACTGGGATAACCCATCTCCTCACCCCCCTCTCCCTCTAAAACCCTCAGTTTGTTTCTCAGAGTCCATAGTCTCTCATGGTTCATCTCCCCCTCCAATCTTCCCCGCTTCATTTTTACGTCCCTTCTCTGAATGTCCTCCATGCTATTCCTTATATTCCACAAGTAAGTGAAACCATATGATAATTGACTTTCTCTGCTTGATGTATTTCACTCAGCATATATCTCCTCCAGTCCCATCCATGTTGATGCAAAAGCTGGGTATTCATCCTTTCTGATGGCTGAGTAATATTCCATTGTATATATGGACCACATCTTCTTTATCCATTCGTCTGTTGAAGGGCATCTCTGTTTTTTCCACAGTTTGTCTATTGTAGACATTGCTGCTATGAACATTGGGGTGCATATGGCCCTTCTTTTTACTACATCTGCATCTTTGGGGTAAATACCCAGTAGTGCAATTGCTGGGTTATAAGGTAGCTCTATTTTTAGTTTTAGGAAGTGAGGAAGCTCCACACTGTTTTCCAAAGTGGCTGCACCAACTTGCATTCCCACCAACAGTGTAAGAGGGTTCCCCTTTCTCCACATCCTTTCCAACATTTGTTGTTTCTTGCCATTCTCAAAACCACCTCAATGTGGTTTTATTTTGAATTTCCCTGATGGCCAATGATGGCCAATATCTTTTCATGTGCCTGTTAGCCATTTGTATGTCTTCTTTGGAGAAGTGTCTGCTCATGTCTTCCACCCATTTTTTGACTTGATTATTTGTTTTTTAGGTGTTGAGTTTGAGACGTTCTTTATAGATCTTAGATACCAGTCCCTTGTCTGTAGTGTTATTTGCAAATATCTTCTCCCATTCCGTGGGTTGCCTCTTTGTTTTGTTGACTGTTTCCTTTGCTGTGCAGAAGCTTTATATCTTGATGAAGTCCCAAAAGTTCATTTTCGCTTTTGTTTCCTTTGCCTTTGGAGACTTGTCTTGAAAGAAGTTGCTGTGGCTGATGTCGAAGAGGTTACTGCCTATGTTCTTCTCAAGGATTTTGATGGATTCCTGTCTCACATTGAGGTCTTTCATATATTTTGAGTTTATCTTTTTGTATGGTGTAAGAGAATCATCAAGTTTCATCAATCAATGTGATAGAACAAATTAATAAGAGAAGAGAACCACACGGTCCTCTCAATTGATGCAGAAAAAGCATTTGACAAAATAAAGCATCCATTCCTGATTAAAACTCTTCAGAGTATAGGGATAGAGGGAACATTCCCCAATTTCATAAAATCTGCCTATGAAAAACCCACAGCAAATAGTCTCAATGAGGAAAAGCTGAGAGTCTTTCCCTTAATATCAGGAACACGACAAGGATGCCCACTCTCACCACTATTGTTCAGCATAGTACTAGAAGTCCTAGCAACAGCAATCAGAAAACAAAAAGAAATAAAATGTATTCAAATTGGCAAAGAAGTCAAACTCTCTGTCTTTGCAGATGACATGATGCTTTATGTGGAAAACCCAAAAAACTCCATCCCCAAATTACTAGAACTCATACAGCAATTCAGTAATGTGGCAGGATACAAATTAATGTACAGAAATCAGTTGTTTTCTTATACAATAACAATGAAACTGTAGAAAAAGAAATTAGAGAATAGATTCCATTTACAATAGCACCAAAAACCATAAGATACCTTGGAATAAACCTAACCAAAGAAGTAAATGATCTATCCTCTAGGAACTATGGAACACTCATGAAAGAAATTGAAGAAGACACAAAAAGATGGAAAAACATTCCATGCTCATGGATTGGAAGAATAAACATTGTTGGATGGGACTGGAGGAGATTATGTTGAGTGAAATACATCAAGCAGAGAAAGTCAATTATCATATGGTTTCACTTACTTATGGAATATAAGGAATAGCATGGAGGACATTAGGAAAAGAAATGTAAAAATTAAGGGGGAAAATTGGAGGGGGAGATGAACCATGAGAGACTATGGACCCTGAGAAACAAACTGAAGGTTTTAGAGGGGGGTGGTCAGGGGATGGGTTATCCTGGTGATGGGTATTAAGAAGGACACGTATTGCATGGAGCACTGGGTGTTATACTCAAACACTTAATCTTGGAACAATACATCAAAAACTAATGATGTATGGTGACTAACATAACACAATAAAAAAAATGTCTATGCTGCCCAGAGCAATCTATACTTTCAGTGCCATCCCGATCAAAATACCATTGGCATTTTTCAAAGTGCTGAAACAAACAATCCTAAAATTTGTATGGAACCAGAAAAGACCCTGAGTCACCGAGGAAATGTTGAAAAAGAAAAACAAAGCTGGGGGCATCACATTGCCTGATTTCAAGCTGTATTACAAAGTTGTGATCACCAAGACATTATGGTACTGGCACAAAAACAGACACATAGACCAATGGAACAGAATAGAGAGCCCAGATATGGACTCTGAACTCTGTGGTCAAATAATTTTCAACAAAGCAGGAAAAAATATCCAATGAAAAAGACATTCTCTGCAATAAAAGGTGCTGGGAAAATTGGACAGCCATATACAGAAGCCATGCATTCTTTTTTAAAATAAATGTTTTAATTGAAGTACAGTATAGATATGGAAAAGTCTCCATGCTATAAGCACACAGTCTGATGTGTTTTCATAACACATTGGTGTGTCCACAATTTATATAAAGAGGTAGAACATTAACAACCAGAAGGTCTCTTAATCTCCCTTCTAGTTATTATTTTCCCAAAGGTAACTGCTGTTCGGACTTTGAACACCAAAGATGATTTTGCTTGTTTTTGCACTTGATGTAAATGGAATCCTATAGTATGCAATTTTTGTGTGTATGTCTACTTTTGTTTTTGAGATTATCAATAGAGTTAAATGCAGCATGTTTTCATTACTGTATACTACTCTATTGGATGACTCTACCACAACTTAAAAATTCATTCTAATATGGATGAAAATATCTTTTGTTGCACTTGGATACATTTCTGTTGAGGATATGTATACTTGAAGCTTCAGCAGGTATTACCTAAGAGCTTATGAAAGTTCTTGTATTATAGCACTTGAATTAAAGTCCCTGTATTATCGGGGCGCCTGGGTGGCTCAGTGGGTTAAAGCCTCTGCCTTCAGCTCAGGTCGTGATCCTGGGGTCCTGGGATCAAGCCCCGCATCGGGCTCTCTGCTCAGCGGGGAGCCTGCTTCCTCCTCTCTCTCTGCCTGCTTGCGATCTCTGTCAAATAAATAAAATCTTAAAAAAAAAAGCCCCTGTATTATCGACTATCCCCAGCATGAAATGATAGTTCTAACTGCTCTTCAGTCTTGCTAACATTTGTTATTCTTAGTCTTACAAAATTTTACTCATTCTAACAAGTGTGTAGTGGTACCTCATTGTAGTTTTAATTTTCATTTTCCTGATGATTAATGTGGCTGAGGATCTTTCCCTGTTTATTGCCAATTTAGATGCTTTCTTTTGTGAAGTGCCTATTTAAGTCTTAAGTGTAATGTTCTATTATCTGTCTGTCTTTGTAAGAGTATTTTAAATAGACAGGATTTAAGTCTTGTTTCAATTTTTATGTTTTATAAATATCTACTCCCACTTGTATTTTGTCTTTTCATATACTTAATGTTGATTTTTTTTACATACAGAAGTTCCTAATATTAATAAAGTCAAATTTATCAATATTTTCCTTTAGAGTTAATAGTTTAAGCACTTGTTAACTTCTGGCTACTCCAACATTATAAATATATTCTCTTATGATATAATAGGAATTGATTTTTGCTCATGGAGTGAGGTGGGGGTCGTAATTAATGTTTTCTTCCATGTGGATATCCAACTGATTACTTAGCAGAGTTTGCTTAACTAATAACAGTGGATTGATAACACTTATGATGAGAGTTGAGAATTTGCAGGATGATACTCAGAAAACTATATCACAATAAAAGTAAACTACACTAAAATAAAATCCAACAAAGAGCAAAGACTGGGTGGTTGGCCAGGAACGAAGGCCATATTGGAGCATATGAATATCATACCTTCAAAATTATTCCCTATGTGACTGGGAAGTGCACATAGAACCTCTTTTTGCAAAGTAACCTGACTTCTAAATTCATCATACCTGGTATCCCTGTGAACATGACATTTACACAGGTATTCAGAATTCTTAACCATATATAGCCTCATTCCTTCCTAGCTTCATGTTCTTTTGCATTATATGATATCTTCTATATTTATGTAATATTAATTTTCCATTTCCTATCATTCCTTGTATCCTATGATGGGAGGTGAAGGAAAAAAAAACTTATATAAAAATGCACAAAGAAAAAAACTTTAAATTCTCTTTTGTTGATTTGTTCCAGAGAGTGTATCTACTTTTCTTTTTTATTGAATTTGGAATTGCTACTACGTAGTTCAGTGGCCTCCTTTAACCACAAGGGATACCTTCCAAGATCCCCAGTGGATTCCTGAACCCATGGATAGTACTGAGCCTTATATATACTATGTTTTTTCTTTTAAGTACATATCTATGATAAAGTTCAATTTATAAATTAGGCAGAGTAAGAGATTACCATCAATAACTAATAATAAAATAGAACAATTATAACAATATACTGCAATAAAAGTTGTGTGAATGTGGCCTTTCTCATATCTTATTGTCCTGTACTCACCCTTCTTTTTGTGATGTTGAAAGATGATAAAATGCCCACGTGATGAGATGAATGACATAGGCATCATGATGTAGCATTAGGCTACTACTGATCTTGTGATGATTCACCAAAAGGTTCTTTGACTTCTGGGCCACAGTTTACAACGGGCAGTGGAAACCTTGGTAAATGAAGCCACGAGAAAGTGGGGGACTACTGTGCATTTTAATCCCCCAGCATATTATTTGAACAGTCTATTAAATTATGCTTCTATGAGATGTATCCATCCTTTTGCATATGAATATTATGTAAAACTATGGTCATGCATTTCATTTGCTCACCACAGTGTGACTTGTGGGGTACAGTTTGTCTCTGAGCATTTAAAAACTAGTTACAGCCTAGTGGATCAGATCCGAGAACAAAACATTTGATCACTTGTAACTTTTTATTAAGGATAATAAATGTAAATGCATGTGTCAGAAGTATTAAAGATGGCTATCTTCATGGCTTTGATTGATCAAGGGACTAGAGGAAGCTGACATAGAATTTAAAATGAGAACTGTTTATTGACTGTTTATAGGAGGTGTCCTTCAGGACAGGGGTGTTGGAATGTGGTTTTGTGGTGCTCTGTGATGGAGGGAGAGCTCTGGAAGCCCCAGGGTGAGGGGGTGGAGTTTTAGTCCCACTTTTAAGCTCAGCTATACATGATTAAAAAAACATTAGCTTTTCCCAACCAGTGATTTTTTCAGTGACCTTAGGAAACCTGCCCACTGGACGGAATTCAGGCATTAATGAACTGCTCTTACGATGATTCACCAATTAATTAACAGAAAGACCAATTAATTAACAGAAAGACCAAAGAATAAGCTTGTAAAGGAGATGACAGAATTAAATAGGAGGGAGGGTCTTGTTTCTCGAGAAATTTGAGGAGACGTATCTCTGTTGAATGGCATGTACTGAATTTAATTCCGTTTTTCTGCTGTCTTTGCTGGAGCAGACATCAACATGGAGTGTAAAATAGGGGATGACATTGGTCTTGGACTTGGCTCATACACACATCAACCGTAAACTCCACTGCCTACTACAAACAGATCTCTAACTAAAAGCAAATAAAAAATTAACTCTGTTCTGCAAGTCTTCTCTATAATCCATGGCCTTTAGTTTTATCCTGCTAATGAAATATTCAAGTATTTTGTTCTTTTAAACTCCTAGTTTGTGTTTGAATTTCCTTTTACCTTCTTAAAATTCTTACCTTGATCACATTTCTCTTTGTATCTGTGACTCTTTCCCCAGTTGACTTTCCAATTCATTAAAAAAATGAAACAAACAACTCCCCCAAGAGTCCTGTGTATTTCCCAAATGTTCCTTTGCTTTCTTTTTGCTTAATTTAAATTTGTCCTACTTTTCAGCAGGACATACAGCTATAGGTGTGGCTAGAGTTCTATTTTCATGTAGAATTGTGATCTGACAGATGTTTACCATGGTATTAAATTTTGCAATTGCTTTTTCAACTGTTTCTTCTCTTTATAGTGGCCTCTTGTGAAGCCCTGAATTCGTTTGCTAACATTTCACAAATAATTATTTTAGTTGTCTCTGAAATACTAAGCCTGGAGTAAGCATCCCTTAGCCTCTTGGAATATTTATACAAATCTATTTTTTGAGGTCCATGCCTAATAAAACTGCAGCTGTCTCTCTCTCTGAGGAGAAGGAAGGGACAAAAGCTCTTGAGTAAGAAATATTATCACTCAGGAATAAAAATACCAAAACAACTTTGTTACCCCCATTCAAAATGTGGTTATGCTGACAGAGCCTTTAGACAATGTTTGCAGGATAAAGAACCTCTATTCCTGAGAACTGAAGAGAAAAAAAAAAAAATCAGGAAATCGGGGGCTTTCTACTGCTTTCTCCCTGAATGAGACCTTTGAAGACATGAAAGCACTTTACGAAGACACAAACTCTGCTTTTGAGTTTCACTGGAAAGAGACCAAATCTACTGCCAGTGGGAGGTATATCCTGATATAAATCCAAGAAGCTGCCATCTTGTGGTTGAATGATAACCGAGTTATCTCTCCCGGGGAAGATTTGGACCAGACAGTTAAAACAGAACTTCTGTAAGTTTCTCTGTTTTCCTTTCAAGGGAAAGGGATATTTATGTTGTATTGTGTCTTTTTTTTTTTTAATGTTCTTTGTTATTGAGACCAAAACTATGGCCCCAGATCTGTTGACTCCCTCCACCCCATTTCTAATGATATAGGGTCCAGCTGTAGTTGAAACCCTATGCTATTTCCCAAATGGATTTCATATTGTCCATCTGGCAGCAACTAAGTGACAGGAAGCTGGCTTATTGATGGATATCTTGGAATATTCAAATTCTTGTTTCTCAAGGTGGGGGGCCAGTAGAGGTGAGGTGGTGGGGTGGGGGTGGGGTGGGGGGAGAGAATTATTGAAGCAATAACAAAAAGCTGCTGACCTTTGTCACCCCTTTGCAGATAACCTCTCAAGCTCTGATGAGGCCTCAGTGATCTCCCATGTAAAATTAGGGTAGAGGCACTGCCCCTGAATTCAACTTCCCAGAGCCTCTGTGTGGGCTGCATCTTGCTGTCCCACTGGCCATTAGCAGGAGGGAATTTGATGTTCTTCTCATCTTGGGATGGGTGGTTAGAAACTGATGAAAATCCTGGATCCTGGTGCCTAAAAGAGGAAATTTTAGCTAAAAAGCAAACTAATCTAACAGATGACAAGTGGCATAGAGCAGTGACATATCATCTTGGTAAGGAATTTGTTCATTAGTGCAATGGGCATCCTAGGTGAGGGCTGGAAAATTGCTCTGGAGGATGGGAATGGAGGTGATGTCTCCAAGGGAGGTGGCCATGTTCCAACAGAGAATCAACTGCTGCAGCATCATGGGGTGACTGGGATTGGCTTAGGGGAAAGGAGGTGGAGGATGTCAGTTTGCCCAAGGAACCCTAAACCTTGTGGAAGTTGGAATAATACACCAAACACCAGGAGGAACAACTACTGAGGACCATCTTGCAACAGAAATGAGTGCCAGCTGCATCCTTTTAGATATCTTATTGTTTCCTCTAGGACATTATACATTCTCTCCCCAGATTTTCCAGTTGTGTTCTATCTTCAAAAGAAAGGACAAAATACTTCCCAGAGTCCTGAGGGATTACTGTGACCACAGGATCTCTTTGGCTCGGGGAAAGGGCCCACTCAGAAAGCATCAGATTGGAAGAGGAAGACTTCCAAATGGAATAAAGTGTCACTATTGTGTCCTGGAAGGTCCAACTATCTCCACTTAGAAGAATCTTACACATCTTGATAAGGTTTGGTAAGATGCCCACAATACCTACATTGTTTCCTTTTGGCTGTGAGAATTAGGAAGTTTTGTTGTAAGAACCTAAAATGCTTGTATAAGTTTCAAAGCTTCCAGAGGTTTAGAAACCATCATTTCCAAGCAGTTATGAGGAAGCCTGTTGTCCTGCTGCTTGATATTGAAGGACGAAGGTCATGCTTCCTAAAGCAGGATGAGGACATTGCCTACCAGTGTGAGATACAGTGAAGTTCAGTGGGAGAATGGGGAACCTTGAGAAATAGGATCAATAAGAAGTAGTTACCAATAATACAAAAGAGAGGGAAGAATCAAAGGTGATGTAGAGATTTCTAGCTTGTTAAAGTGGAAGGTAGAGTATGGAGTACCTTTAGCTGCTCAGTTGCAAGGACCAAGGAGGCTAATGTCCAGCTGGTTTGAGTGAGATGGCTGTAGAGCTTATGGAAATACTAAAATATTTCAATGGTAAAGAGTTTCCATTAAACATCCACATTCCATTCAATGCCCCTGAAGCCCCCCAGCCACTGTCATGTCCTCCAGGGTCCCTTGATTTACTTTCCATTTATTAATAGTGGTGACCTGATGCTATAATTGGAATCTGTGCTCATGTTCTAACACTTTTTAAATAATTGGGATATCACCCTTGGTCCCAAGGGATGAGGGCATTGTGGAGAGGGTGTCATGGCTGGTGTAGGAGAAGAAAAAAAGAAGAAATAGAAATTTATGTCTTAGAAGGGTGTCAAGGTATGCTGGTCTGCTTGGGCTGGCATAGCACAGCCCCAGACTGAGTAGCTTAAACAGCAGGATTTTATTTTTTCACGGTTCTGGAGACTACAAGCCCAAAATTAAGGCATTGGAAGGGTTGGCTTCATTCTGAGGTCTCTTTCTTTGACTTTTACATGGCTGTCTTCTCCCTGTGTCTTCACATGGTCTTCCCTCTGTGTGTGTCTGTGTCCTAATCTTTTCTTCCTATAAGGACATGTCATGTTGGATTAGGGTCCACTTCAATGATCTCATTGAATCTTAATTCCCTCTAAAATAAGGTCACATTCTGAGGTCCTGGGGGTTAGGACTTCAACATAGAAATCTGGGGGAGATAGAATGCAGCCCATAACACAAGGCAAAACCCTAGAATGTAAAGTCAGACCACATTGGGAAAAACAGATCCAAAACCAAAATGCAGCATCAGGAAAGATGAGAAGGTGAGTAGGGGGCATGAGAAGGTGGCCAGGAGGAGTGTATGAGCTAGAGTACCAGGTGGAGGGCTTTAGCAGACCCTAAATAGTTTCCTTGATTGTGGTAATCAAGAGCTATTGGAACATAGGACAACCGAAAATCCAGGCTCTGGATTCTGTTACGGGAAATGTGTCCTTAGGATTTCCAGTTGGAAATTTCCAGAAAGCTGTTGGAGGTCAGAGTTTGAGTTGAGAAGGGTGATCTTCTCCAGAGTGCAGATTTAAAATTCAGCCAGACTCAGATGTTGAGGGATCCTACTCCTACCTCCAAAAGTGTGGGTCTGTCTCAGGGAAGTGGGCTGCTTCTGGCTTGCTTTGTGGGCTCTCATCAGCTGCCATAAATATTATGCTTATTGGGGGCTCATTGTTAGTCAGTTGGTGTCACCTTGAAATAACAAGCTGGGCTTCCTGTGAATCAGCCATAGCCACTCACCTCAGAGATGCTGCCTGAAGGGTCTAAATTCAGAACCATTAATTAATTCCTTCCCAGTGTCCAGGGCATGGGGAGCTCAAGCCCTCCCATTTCCCCTTATTGCTGCTGGCTGGGTAATGTCATGCAGGTCTCCCTTTTAATTTAGCAATGTTTTATTTGACAAGCATCTAGATCGCCCTTACTCACCCTATTTTCTTGAGCGAAAGAAAGAAAACAAGAGATCAAGGCACTGATGCATCTGCCCTGCAGAAAAATGGCAAAGATTATAATATGTTATATTTAGATTCACAATGTACCTAAGGAAGATAATTGGGAAATTAAGTTGCCTGATTGGGAAGGCAGCAGTCCTTCTGTTTTCATCTGGCTGTGCAGTCTTGTAAATGTTCAGGGCTTCAGTGCCTCCAGGCACTTATAATTAATTTTAAAAACTGGGAGATTCTGTATATAAACTGCCAGATTTAATGAGATAAGTCAAAAGGGGGAAATGGGGGTTTGGTTCTTGCAGTAATTGGTTGTTATATTTTCCACATTGCCTTTCTAATCCATTCTGTTGCAAAAAGTTAGGTTTTCAGATTGTAGAAGTCCATGGAAATAAGTGCTGGTTAAGATGAAGAGAGGGGAGTCTCTACCACACCCAGGGAGGTTCCTGGGAGGGCAGGACCCTCTCACCCTGACCTGTTTTACAGGGGAGAGACTCTGCCTTCCTGAGAAGAGTTCCTGATGGCAGACCTGCGGTTGGAGTCATGGACTAGAGAGGGAAGTCTTAATTGAAAGCTTTCAATATTAGATTTTTCTGAGACTACATTCAGCCAACCCTTCAACAGGGAAACCAATCCTTTCTGTACCCAAACTAGAAAAGAAATGTCCTCTCAAGTAAGGTCGTCTCTGAATTTGAGAAACCCTAGGACGACGTGTTGTGTCAGTTTCAAGGGCTGTCCCAACAGTGTACCCCAGGCTGGGGCTTAAACAACAGAAAGTTATTTTCTCACAGTTCTGGAGGCTGGCGGTCTGAGGTCAGGCTGTGGCCAGAGTTAGCTTCCTCTGAAGTGTCCTACCTTGGCTTGCGGGTGGCCATCTTCTCCCTGTGTCTTCACATGGTCTTTCCCCCATGCGTGTCTGTGTCCTAATCTCTCCTTGTTGGGATTAGGGACCACCGTTGTGACCTTATTTGACTTTAATGACTTCTTTAAAGACCCCGTCTCTACATACAGTCACATTCTGAAGTCCTGTTAGGACTTCAACATACGGATTTGGGAGGACACCATTCAGGCCATAAGAGATGTGTATCTTATTTATTTCAAAAATAAATTTATTGGGACGCCTGGGTGGCTCATTTGGTTAAGCAGCTGCCTTCGGCTCAGGTCATGATCCCAGCGTCCTGGGATCGAGTCCCACATCGGGCTCCTTGCTCAGCAGGGAGTCTGCTTCTCCCTCTGCCTCTTCCTGCCACTCTGCCTGACAAATAAATAAATAAAATCTTTTAAAAAATTATTTATTTTAATAATAAAAATTTTAATTAAATTTTAATTTTAATTTTTATAAAATATAAATAAATAAATAAATAAAATTAAAATTTTAATAAAATTGTAATAAAAAAACATTTTCAAAAATAAAATTACAGAGGTTTTCCCTATTATTCCATATTTCCTTTTCACCTTCTCTGCATTTCCTGTGTCAACTTTAATAATGATTCAAATTATCAGCTCTCTCTCTCTCCCTCCCAATTTCTTACACACACACCCACACACCCACTCACACACGACAGTCTTTTCCCATCTCCAAGCCATTTTCTGATTATTGAAAGTAGAAATGCATTCTTCTTTCATATACACCTTCCTGCCATTTCTCCTTGGCCCTGGGATCAAAGGTGAGCCAGGCAACTCTATCAGGTCATGCCTGAATAAAGCAAAATCCATAAGTTCCGTAAAACATCTCTTTTGTTACCTCCCTTAGGATGTTTCACAGAGAGAGGCCCTGTGGGGGGCTGTGGCCCTCTGTCAATGACAGAGAGGCAGCCTGGCCACAGGTTACTGCAAGGGGCAAGTGACGATTCAGTGAGATGCTCCTGTTCCTCTTGCGTCAGGGGCTGTGGGAAGCGCCGGCTGTTTATTCAGAACTTCCTGTGGCAGGGGGATCCGCCACCGTCACTGGCATTGGGCAGACTCTATGGGAGGCAAGGGAGTGGAAAGTTTATAGAGAATAAAAGAAAGCTTCAGGGTTCGATTAGAGCTTGAGGGACCTGTAGGTAAGCTAGGTAGAAGCAGGGCCCCCTGTGTGATTGTTTAGGGAAGCGCATCTGACTTTCTCTGGTTGTTCTTGACTTGGCAATGGGGGCAAAAGTCAGGGAAGCTGCCAGCTCTTCACCAAGCGTTGGGTGTCTTGGGCCGATCGCTGCAGGTTACGGTTTGGCCTCCTGGGCTGCTTGCTGCAGAGGCGTGGGTCTGCTCTGTTGTGGGTAAAACAACACCCTCTAGCTGAAGCCAGTTTGACTACAGGAGATTCCTGGTGGTTGCTGGTGACTGGACTTGGGCAACTGTATGAGCGCAAGGACAACTATAGGAATCGCAGAGTAAGCTGGGTTTTGTTAACTTCACTGAAGCCTTAATAAAAGAAAACGATACCCTCACATCAGCCAACTGTGGGAAGCTGGGGGCCTCCAGGAAGGGCTCCAGGGCCCCAGGATCTCTCTCAGCCAGGGGCAGACTGCAGATCTACGAAGACCTGGCCTGGAGCCCGTGCCCCTCAGGGCGCTGCCCATGCTCCTGAGGCCAGCCACCTGTTGTCGTTGGCAGACCCATGACCAGGATCAGGTCTCAGAGCCCTGCCAACACGGGGACAGAGCAGTTCCTGCTCACCATTCAGTTATGTGCTCTGTACTCTTGAAGTCGGCATGGGCCACTGCTGCTAAACAGCTGGAATGCTGCCTTTTCTTTCACTAGAAGTCATTCTTACAGTTGGGGAAAGCAATTTTTTTTCCTGTAATGGACCAGATAGTAAATCTTTTCATCTTTGCAGGACATCTGAGCATGGTTGGCCGTCCGGGACTTTGCCACTGAGTCAACACAATGGCAACACTCCCACGGCTGGGTGAGGCTAGGGTCTAATAAAACTGGAAACAGGTAGTGGCCACATCTGGCCCATAGGCTGTGTTGTGTCAACCTCTATCTTGGGTAATCATTCAGTCTCTCAGATTTCATTTCTACACGGAGGGAATGAGAGTATCGATCTCAGGCAATGCTTCTCACACTTAAGCAAGCACTAGAATCATCTGTGAAGCTAGTGAAAGCACAGATTCTTGCACACTACTCCCAGAGATTCTGATTCGGAGTCTGGAGAGGACCTGGGGACTTGCATATCTGAGGTACTTCTGGATGAAGCTAAGGCTGCTGGTCCAGGGACGATGGTCTGGGCAGTGAAGGTCTGAGACCACACTTACCACCCCTGGCTGCAGAGGAGATTTTCTAGAAGAACTGACTCCTCTGCTCTACCTGACACCACTGCAATTAGAAGTCAGATCAAGCTTCTGACCATTTTAGAAGTCCCCCCAAAGATTCCAATGTGTAGTCAGGGCTGAGGTGCATAGGTGGAATGGGGCTCTGAAGCTCTCCATGTGGCTCCCCAACTCGCAGCAGCAGTGTCACCTGGAGTTTGTTAGAAATGCAGAACCCCAGGCCTCTGCTTTACCAGCTCAATCAGAGTTTGCATGTTAACGAGATCCCTTGCTGGTTCATGTACACATTAAAGTCTGAGAAGTGGGACTTTAAAGAAGGAGATAAGCTTAACATTTACAAGTTCCTTTTTTCCCTCTGCAATGTTCCAGGCCCTGGGCAGACTCCTTACCACAATTTCTCCTAAACTTGTCTTGACTAATTTTCTACTGCTGCCCTAACAAGTTACATGGACTTAGTTGATGAAGATGCCCCCCCCCCCCCCCGCCCTTATTATCTCACAGTTCTGTAGGTCAGAAGTCTGGCTCTGACCTTAGGCTCTGGGTCTTAGGATCTCCCAGGCCCAAGGCAGGGTGTTGGAGGGCTGGATCTAGGGAAGAAGCCATTTCCAGGCTCATCCCAGCTGTTGGCAGAATCTAGTTCCTTGTGAATATAGGTCGGGGGTCCCTATTCCCTTGTGGACTATTGGCCAGAGGTTATTCTCAGCTTCTTGAGATCACTCTGAAATCCTTTTTACGTTGTCCCCATCCTCTTCCAAGATAGCAACCACATGTCCAATTTCTTCTCATGCTTCCAGTTTCTCTCATGTCCCCTTCTGCAACCAGCTAGAAGAAACTCCCTGCTTAAATTTAACCGGTTCCCATGATCAGATTAAGTTCACTGCGATAATCTTCATTTTTCACTAACTCAAGTCAACTGATCAGTAAGCTTAACAACATCCCCCGAATCCCTTTGGCCATGGGCATGATCCCTCATCACAGTTCCAGTGTTGGGGCTAGGCTGAAGATTTGGAGGTCATTAAACAATTTTGCCTTCCGCACTACCCAGACCACATGGCTTACAAGTAAGTCCTAGAGCCAGAGTTTGAATTCAAGTTTGTCTGACCCTCAAACTCACAATAAGACTCTTTTGTAACTTGTCTCTCAGTGGGGGAAACAAACATGTTACAGAGAACTTTATACTTATCAATGAATGTTCCCATTTATTTTGTGGTTTTGATGTGGGAAACAGGCAGAAGAAAATTTATTAAATTTCCTTACCTACTGACAAGCCCTTAAAACGGGCAGAGTGACTCTCCTCTAGGGACTCAACTACCCCCACCTTAAAGCTTTGCTAAGGGTAAAGGACAATCCCAGCCTGACCAACCCCCTACCTCCAACCAGGATCCTGTAAGTCTACTTTAACAATTCCTTTGGAAACTTCATCTCTAAACCTCCAAGATAGTGTAGACAATCATTCCCAAGCATATGGCCCACTGATATACATCTAAAGGGTCTCACCCAGAAGGTTTTATTACTGGTAATGAATAACCTTTCCCCCAAACAATAGCTAGCCCCTCAAGGTCCTAGAAACCTTTCTTCCAAAATTCCTTAGAGACTTCCACCATCCCTAATCCCCTCCCTAACTTACAGGTATATAATAGACCACTTCTCCCATCCCTGGGCAGCATCTCTTCCTGTCCATGGGTCTTGTCCCTGTGATTTAATAAACCACCATTTTGCACCAAAGATGTCTCAAGAATTCCTTCTTGGTCATCGGCTCCGGACCTCACCCCACCAAACCTCACCTATATTCTAGAACTTCATCAGTTTGGCCTTCTAAGAAACTCCTTATAAGGCACTGCTATTCCTTTTTGTGGATCATGAGACCAGAGATTGAGAATGCCTATTTGTTCAGGACATTAAAGGCAGAAAATAGCAAATTAAGGACTAAAGAACAGCTCTTGACTCCAAATCCCCTACTTTTCCCTTTAAATCGTCACAATCCATTATTTTCTTGTTTAGATCATTCTCATTATCTAATTGGGAAACAAATTTACTGGGACAGAATAAAGAAAGTAGCAGAGCACTTCCCAATTGGATGTAATGTTTGAATGCTACTGTGAGTCTTGTGGAGAAAAATGGACCCACCTGTTTTGCTAATTGAAGATGAATTCTACCCAAATGCAGAGCAATACTCTCTCCATTCAATTCCTAAAACTTATTGTTCTTAAAGAAGATAGTCAACGAATTTACAAACCTAATTTAGAAAACAACCAATTTATGAAACAAAACCTTTTTACTGAAATTGCAAGTAAATCAAGCAATTATTTTTGAGACGTGACAGGATTTTGGATATATGTCCTTTGTGATTAGGGAGTTAGCCCCCTCATAGAAAAAGCATAAGAGGAGATCATGGAAACATCCTATTGCCAGAGACTCTCTTCAGTTCATTCCCTTGTTTCTAACGCAGAGAAAACAATGTAGCCTGAAAAAATGCTCCTGCAATTAAAAAGCTAGGACTCTTCTGGAGGTCAGAAGGATGACTCCATATTAAGCTCTCCTGAGCATGGCCAACTAGGATGTAGGCCTATGGAGTGTCTCTCACCTGAGCCCCATACACTCTAATCATTTTTTTCATCTCCTCCTGGTGCAAAAGTTGTATCCAGTGAGAAACTATCTTTACACTGCTGATTTAGAAGTTATTTTATGCTTAAAGAATGGCCTATCATTTGTTCAAATTAAAAAGGCTAGAGATTCAATTTATCCTGGGCTGGTTTCCTTGTCATGATTTATAGATGCAAGGACCTCTGTCACCATCTGGGATGCAGTCTATGGGTTAGACAAATTATGGGAAGAATTTGGCCTCAGTCAGGTCAATTTTGTTAAAAGCCTTCAGATCTTGGAGGATCAATGAACATAAGAGAAAGGTTAACCCAAGAGCTCCTGGTTGGTGAACAAACACATCAAAGAGAAATCACATTGTTCCCTTGGCCAACTTCTGATGTTGCTGTAGCCAGTTGATTTCAAGAGACTTGGAATGATAAACATGGACAGGTTACAAACATGGGACTCTTTTGTTATCTCCATTTAGCTCGGACTTTTATCCCTTTATTTTTCATGAGGTGGGTTATTTTAACAATAGATGCTGGTAACAACAGTCAACACCCAATCTGTCATTTCCAACATAATCTTTCCTAAAAGGGTATTTCTAGCATATTTGACAGAAAACACGATTTGTCCATCATTTCCATAGACTGCTGTGGGCTCCCAGGCAGAAAAATAAGGTGGCTCTAAGGAGGAGCTGGGGGAGTAAGTCATTTTTGGCTCTTTATGTTGGTTTGAGAGCATCTGGTCTTTCCCATTTTTTGGAGGAGAATTGGTTGTGAGAACAATGTGGATGTTGATGGAGAAATAGAAGGTGGGCCAGAGTGGTCAGTAGTCTAGGTGACAAATGGCGATAAGGATGTCATTTTCTGAGAATGTGCCTATTAATGCCCAGTAGTACACATGCAAAGATAATTAGGGCGTGGTCCCCTCCATTGGTAATGTAATACTGATGGATTAACATTCTAGAATTAATATTTTAGATTTGGTCATTTAGGGAAGGTCATAGGCACCTCCAGCACAATCATTTAAACAAATGCATAAAGTGGACCTTCTCTCTGGGATATTTCTGATGAAATTGCTTCTACAGGTTGGAAATTGGTGTTCAAGACCCTACTGAAAAACAAGTGTGGACATTTCATTCAGGGAATCAAATGCAAAAACTGTCATCATTATTTGGGTTTTATTTATAACAGGGAGAAGAATGAATAAATTGACATTCCATTTGTTCCAAATCTAAACTCAATGTCCCATTTTGGGAAGATCTGTGTCAGCTCTACTCTGACAAGTCAGAAAAAACAGAGACAAACACAAAACCAGCCCAGATACCAGCAGTGGCCCATGAACCAGTGGCCGGTCAATATAGGAATCAGCTGGCTCTTCCTCTTCCTGGGTCAGCCTTCCCTTTCCAACCAGAGGGTTTTAGGTTTCAATCTCTTGACTCCATTGCTCTGAGAGGCAGAGGTCTTCAAACTCCATTCCATATTTCCCTTTTGTATAGACCTTTCTCTTCTCTCCCTTCCAGAGACATTGATTTTCTTCCTTGGGTTTCTGAGAAAGCTTTGTTCCCCATTTTTATCCAGCTTGCTGACCGAAGCATTATTCACACTTTTCCTGTGGCCATAAGGATGTGACACCTGCTGGTAGGGGCTCCAGGCTCCTTCCTCTGAAGGCCAGTGGTCTGGATTTCTGACAGGGGCCATGAGAAACCTTTGAGTGAAAGTGATGTAAGAGCTCTGATCTCTGAGAATGTGAAGACTCTCACAAGTTTTTGCTTTACTTACCACTGCCTTTTAGATGGCATCTTCCGTGAAGTTCTAAATTCTTCTTAATTCTTTGCAGACTGGGAATGAGCTCAGAGGGGAAGTTGTACCTCCCCATGGTGAGGTATACCAAGAAGCCCTCAGCATATCCCACCACGGCCTCCCACACAGCAAACTCATTACCTCTGTGAGGAATGGAGATGTTATGAATGTCATGACAGCAAGGGTGATCTCTGAAACTCATTGTGAGCATGGAGCTGAATGGCCATTATCAGAGACCACAATAGCTGGCATTATTCATATGGGCTTTACAAGCTATAAAACACACTCAGCAACACATCTCATTGGATTCTCACACTCTCAATGAGAGGCAAGTAAGGCATAGATCATTCTAATCTCATTTTACAGAAGAGAAAAGAGCAGCCCCGTGGAGATGAAGCAGCTAGGGGGACATCAGCCCTGTGCTCCTGGAAAACTCACCCTCTTGTGTTCTGGAAAATAGCTAACCGAAAAGAGCCATCCTTCCCCTGTCACTTACACATGACTCACAGGTGTCTCCTTATTTCCCCTGTGAAGGGGCCAGACACAGACCCTCCTGTTCCCTGTCTTTGCCCCAGAAGGGATTAGCTGTTTGACCAATTGAGACAAAATACCTGCTAACTTGACTTGGTCAAACTCTTACCAGACTTGTCTTCTTTCTGGGTTTGACCTTTGAACTTTGACTGTACTAAGGTTGAGCCCCATCAGGTAGTAGACCAGTGAGAGAACGGGCTGACCTCAGGAAAGACCTGTGGAAGTGTCTTTGGAAAGACATGTAGACATGCAAGCTATCTGATCAAGCTGTCCAGTCATCCCGCTCCCCATTCCTGGTTCTTGCATTCCCAGCTTGCCCTTTCCAGAAAAGATAATTCCTTTTTGCCTGACCTTTGGAGGATCTTCTGCTGCAATAGTCACTGGGAGTACAGTTCCTCCTCACCTACGTCCTTGTAGGTGATGGGGTACAGGCTAAGAATCAAAGGTGCTTCCTGTCACCCAGCCGTGGTCACCACTGTGGTCCGCTTGCTGGGGTGGATGGTTGAATTGTGGCCTTGACTGCAGGTTCCAGGCTTGTTTCTCATGGCTCACACGGAGCCCTTGCAGGACCGTGCCCTGCCGGGGTCTCTGGAATGAAGCTCTTGCTCAGGAAATGGAGAGCACTCTCTAAGGACACCAGTGCTCCAGGGAAGACTTACGCTGCCGGGTTTACACTGCTGTCTTACCCGAACCTGAGAACAAGTTGTCTGTGTCCCACAAGGAGGAATGGACAGGAATTTGAGATGGAAAAATGAGTCATCTTCCCAGTGGTTCTGTTCCCTTTGGGAATGAATGCCAGGGATGTCAGGCATCCTTATTTGGAGATGAGTTCGAAAACAGTCCAAAGCAGCACCATTCTGTTGAGCTCAGAGCAGAGCTGAGAACCGCATGTGTGCCAGAACGAGTGGTGACCCGTCCTAGAGATGCTGGAGGCACAGGGACGGACGGGTCATCCTTTCCCTGAAAGGCTTCATGGTCTCGTGGAGGATCCGTGTACATGACCCGGATTCGAGAAACGAGTGCAGAATTCCCTGCAAAGTGGGCAGCCAGCCTTCTGGTTCTTGGCTGATCGTCTTGTAGCTGTGCAACTTGTTGGCCCACTTCTTACACTTGTCTTTTCCATAATGCCGACCACAGTGGAAGGAGTTCATGGAGAAATTCTGAATTTTACTATTGTATCGCTTTATAAGGCGGATAATCGATGGACTTTGCTGCCAGGATTTCTGTAGCTTGCTGGTTCCTGTGGTGGCTACAGGTCACCACTCGTTCCGTACTCCCAAGGGTGCTCTTCTCTATGAGCCACCTGCAACATTACCTACTTTTGTGGCTGGATTCCTTAAAATCCAATATATTCTGAAGGATGTGATCAATAAGCAGATGGTTCAGGCCCAGGCCCATGCCAAGAAATGAGGCATCTAATTAGCAGTTAGGCCAGGGTGTGAGGCAGTTGCAGAAGGGGGGTGGAACCCCTGCCTGGGCTGGGAGACCCCCGGATAAGACAATCAGGGCTGGTGGTGTGACGTGTCGACACAAGGTAGTTGTTCGAAGTGAGAACACAGCCTGGACCTTCAGGCTGTGCTCATTAGGGCTTCGCAGAATCCCCAATTATCTTTTGACCTGGCCCTGAGCTAGGCCCCTTTGCATTGCCCCGAAAAAGGAGTCCATGGATCAAAAAGAACACCCACTTGGAAATGATGCATGGGTTTGGCTCTGAAGCTAAGTTGGTAGAACACAGAAAAGGAGCGTTCTCTGCAGCCAGTGATGGCCACAGGAAGGAGGAGAGGCGAGATAGAGGCAGAGGCAGGTGTCCGCAGGGGGTGCAGTGTGGTGCCCTGCACACGGGTGGGGAGGGGACAGTTCTGGGGAAGAGGCCAGCATACTGCCTGCAATGAGTCCTGGAGGGAAGTTTCAGTTAATCTACGAGTCTCACTAAACATGTCAAGAGAGTAGGGACTCCTTCCCATTCTTGTCCCCCTGTCTCTGGGCTCAGACAGAACAGAAGGGGGCTTTTCTCTCCTCTGTGCCTGGGAGAACCCACTGCTGAGTGTCCCCTGGCACCAGAGGAGAGAACTGAGCTCACTCCGACAGCGCTTCCTGTGATAGGTGAAATATACTATTGACCCGTTGCCAGCCTGATTGTTCCCTAGGGGACGGTTTTGTTGTGGTTCCAGTGTTTTCCTACGTAGGCCCTACATGATGCTTCTAACATGAAATGCAGACTGTGAAAGAGAAGACAGTGTCTGGAGTCTGGTCTATCCCAAGGCAACTGTCCTAATGCTCCTGGGGCCAATTAAGACAGAGGGTGTCAAGGCTGTACCTGTGGAAGGCGGCATACTTCTCAAGTCCATTGATGCAGCTCTGTGAATTAGGGTTAGCACCTTGACAACAAGTAAACATATTTTTTTAAAAAAGTGCGATGTTTCTCTTTCTCAATCTGGTTTCCCTTCTTCCTCTTCCTCATCACGCAAGAAGTCGCGAGAATTGTGGTGGGGGAAGAAAGACAATTGGTTGGATTCTGTAGGCAGATGAGTGACTGTATCTAAGGTTGTACTAACCGACTACAGGTAGTAAAATTATATTCATTATGATGTTTAAATTCTTTTGTTTTTATGTATGACAATTCTGTTGGTCTTTTTTTTTTTTTTGCATCTTTTTTTTTTTTTCAGTGTTCCAAGATTCATTGTTTATGCATCACACCCAGTGCTCCATGTAAACATGCCCTCCTTAATACCCACCACCAGGATCACCCATCCCCCCAACCCTTCTACACCCCCAAAACAGATAATCATGGCCAAATTTGGGCAGAAGACACGAACAGACACTTCTCCAAAGAAGGCATACAAATGGCTAACAGACACATGAAAAAATGTTCATCATCACTAGCCACCAGGGAAACTCAAATCAAAACCACACTGAAATACCACCTTACACCTGTCAGAATGGCCAAAATCAACACGACAGGAAACAACGTGTGTTGGAGAGGATGTGGAGAAAGGGGAACCCCCTCTTACACTGTTGCTGGGAATGCAAGTTGGTGCAGCCACTTTGGAAAACAATGTAGAGATTCCTCAAAAAATTAAAAATAGAGCTACCCTATGACCTTGCAATTTCACTACTGGGTATTTACCCCAAAGATACAGATGTAGTGAAAGGAGGGCCATATTTCCTCCAATGTTCATAGCAGCAATGTCCACAATTGCCAACTGTGGAAAGAGCCGAGATGCCCGTCAACAGATGAATGGATAAAGAAGATGTGGTCCATATAGACAATGATGTTTAAATTTATGTGTGTTGACTTGGCAATTCTATAGTGCCCAGTTGTTCGGTCAAACACTAGTTTAGATGTTGCCATGAAGACATTTTTTAAAAAGATGTGATTAACACCTAAATCTCTAGGCTTTGAGTAAAGCCTAGAGTTACCCTTCAGAATGTGAGTGAAAGTGAAACTCAACCGATCAGTTGAAGGCCTTAAGAGCAAAGAATGAGGTTTCTAGAAGAAGGAATTCTGTCTCAAGACCATAAATATAGAAATCTTGCCAGAGTTTTTGTTTGTAGATTTTGAAATCAGTATTACAACATTACAAATCTTGTCTGAATTTCTAGTCTGCGAGCCTGTCCTATAGATTTTGGACTTGTCATCATCCCACAAAATCACATGAGCCAGTTCCTTAAAATACCCCCTCATATATTTCCTATCCTCTCTCTCTCTCTCTCTCTCTCTCTCTATATATATATATATATATATATATGTGTGTGTGTGTGTGTATGTGTGTGTGTGTGTGTGTGTGTATGTATATATATATATATATCCTATTGTCTCTATTTCTCTGGAGAACTCTAATACACTCATTCTGCCTATTCCAAAGGAAGTGCTCTCCCTGGCCAGACCCACGGCTAACATTCTAGTCTAGTTGCCTGCAAACATGACATAATATGTTCTTTTTCCAAGAATGGAGGGCTAGAGTAGAGACTACATCCCCACCCCCCTGCAACCCACCTCCCTGTTCCCTTAGATTCTGTCCTTATTTTAATCCTTCCAACCTACTCTTCTGCTCCAAGAGTGCTGCCTACATTAACTCTTATCTCTCCCAAGTTAAACAAACACTGCCTAAAGTGGCAGTTCCAGCTTGGATCCCCACCAACAGTGTAAGAGGGTTCCTCTTTCTCCACATGAGGTATCTACCCCCAAGATATATAGTGAAAAGGAAAGACACATGCACCCCAATGCTCATAGCAGCAATGTCCACAATAGCCATACTGTGGAAGGACCCGAGATGCCCTTCAACGGATGAATGGATAAAGAAGATGTGGTCCACATACATACACAATGGAGTGTCATGCCTGCATCAGAAAGGATGAAGACCCACCATTTGCATCAGCATGGATGGCACTGGAGGGGAGTATACAAGCCAAGTAAGTCAAGCAGAAAAAGACAATTATCATATGGTTTCACTCGTATGTGGAACATAAAGAATAGCATGGAAGACCATAGGGGAAGGGAGGGAAAACTGAAGGGGGGGACTTAGGGTTTCAGAGGGGATGTGGGTGGGGGATGGGGTAGCCAGGTGGAGGGCTTGTGTTGTGATGAGCACTGAGGGTTAAATGTAAGTAATGAATCGTGGAACACTACATCAAAAAATTTGATGTACTTATGGTGACTAACTGAATATAATAAAAAAAGTCTAAGAATATGCAGATAGTTCAAATCAAAAAGCTAACTTTCTTGGCTATAATTTAAGGGTACAACTCTCTTCCTTGTGATCTTCACTAAAGAGGACTTTTCTGGAAAATGTTACTCTGCTACTCCTGGCAGCCCTTGGTCAAGGGGCTGATTTATTATTTTAGATGGTTTCGACATGAACTGGAATGTAAAAGTACATCTTTTTATATGTATTTATTTGCAGAGAACCCATGGGCCTTAGCCCATTTCTGTCCCCACAGTTGGGTTTGCTCTCATTGAAATGCTAAACATCTCAGTCAGGCAGTCAGGCTTTGGGAACAGGATAAGGGATGATGATGCCTCAAAGTGAGTGATTCCACTTAGTGTGATTTGGGGGTCACTATCCGCATCGTAGAGGAAATGGAGTGGTAGATACCCATCTGTGAAAGGAACACAACGAAGCTACATAATTCCTCTTGTAAGCTGGTTGGTTCTGTAACCAAGCCTTAAAATTGACATGGACATTGAATCACTGCCCACAAAGGGAGAACGAGAAACCTCTTCAGATGTGCCTCTAACAAACCATCCACAGCTTAACTCCGTGGCTAGTGAGGCCAGTCCTCTAAACGTTCAAATGGGATTCAGATAATTACTAGGCACACTACAGGCAAATTTTTTTTAATTGAATGAGTGACATGCAGCATTGGGGATATAAATTTAATATGAAATATTAAATTTAAACCAGGCAAACTGCTCAAATACAGAAAGCAAGCAGATATGGAAGCATAAGAGTGGCATTGAAATTGTTTTGCTATTTTTTTTAAGATTTTATTTATTTATTTATTTATTTGACAGAGATCACAAGTAGGCAGAGAGACAGGCAGAGAGAGAGGGGGAAGCAGGCTCCCTGCTGAGCAAAGAGCCCGATGCGGGGCTCAATCCCAGGACCCTGAGATCATGACCTGAGCTGAAGGCCAAGGCTTAACCCACTGAGCCACCCAGGCGCCCCTGTTTTGCTATTTCAATTTGGTCATTTAGCTTTTGGGATCAGACGACAGGATATATTAAAAATTATGTTTAATTTTTATTTCTGATAAAATGCATATAACATAAAACTTCCCAATATAACCATTTTGAAAAAAGATTTTATTTATTTATTTGACAGAGAGAGACACAGTGAGAGAGGGAACACAAGCAGGGGCAGAGGGAGAGGGAGAAGCAGGCTTCCCGCCAAGCAGGGAGCCCGATGCGGGGCTCGATCCCAGGATTATGGGATCATGACCTGAGCCGAAGGCAGACACTGAACGACTGAACCACCAGGCGCCCCTTAACCATTTTTAAGTGTACATTTCAATAGTGTCAAGTATATTCACACTGCTATGTAGACAGTCTCCAAAACTTTCTCATCTTGCAAAACTGCAATTCTGTACCCATTGCACAACAATTTCCCTCCTCCCCAGCCCCTGGCAATCACCATTCTACTTTGTTTCTATGCGTTTTACTACACTTGATACCTCATATAAGGGGACTCTTACACTATTTGTCTTTTTGTGATTGTCTTATTTCATTTAGCATAATGTCCTCAAGGTTTATCCTATTGTTACCTATAGTAGAATTCCCTTCCTTTTTAAGACTGAGTAATATTCCATTGTGTGCATCTACATTTTTTTTAATCCATCCAACCAAAAGATGGATTTCTGGGTACTTTCCCTCTTGGCTATTGTGAAAAATGCCACCATGAATAGCGGAGTAAAAAATGCCTCTTTGAGATTCTGCATTCCTTTCTTTTGGATATGTACCCAGAAATGGTAATGCTGGAATCATACGGTGATTCTATTCTTAAATGAATAAATTCACCTCTCTTGCCTTGTTTTTAAAACCATTTAAAAAAAAGATTTTTATTTGTCAGAGAGAGAGCGCACAATCAGGGGGAGCGGCAAGCAGAGGGAGAGAAAGAAATAGGTTCCCTGATGAGCAGGGATCCCAATGCGGGGCTCGATCCCAGGCTCCGGGATCATGACCCAAGCTTAAGGCAGCTGCTTAACCAACTGAGCCACCCAGGCACCCCTCTCCAGCCTTTTCTTTAAAAGGAAGAAGCTAAACTTTGGCCGAAATAGGGTATGAAACTTATCAGGGATTGCACAAGGAGTAACCAGTAAATCCAGGACTTGAAACATCTGTCAAACTACAAACTCAGGGTCTTTGATCTGTACCAGCGTTTTTCCAGCTAGTTCTTCGGGGCACTGGGCTGGTTCAGGCCATCTGTGGGGGCTGGAGTAGGTTTGGGGGTATAGTACTTTTTCTAAGGCTGCTGTAACAAAATGCTGCAAACTGGGTGTCTTACAGTGACAAAAACTTACCATCTCATTTCCAGTTCTGGGGGCTAGAAATCCAAAATCAAGGTGTTGGCAGGGCCGTGCTCCCCCTAACGCCTCTAGGGGAGGATCCTTTGTCGGCTTTTGCGATTTCTTGCACCCCTAGACATTCCTTGGCTTTTGTCAGCATCGCTCTGATCTCTGCCTCTGTCTTCACACGGCCGTCTTCCCTCCGTGCTGTGTCTTCACGTGGTAATCTCTTCCCTGTGTGACTTTCTCTTCTTCCAAGGACGCCAGTCATATTGGATGACGGGTTCACCTCCTCTAGTGTGACGTCACCTTAACTCATTACCCCTGCAGACTCCCCCGCCCCCCAAAGATCACATTCACAGGTATTGGGTGTTAGGATTTCAATTTCTCCTTTTTTTGGGGGGGGGGCACAATTCAATCAATATCAGGAGGTGAAAAGAGACCACGTGAGTGGGGTTCTCCTCTGCATCTCAATTTCAATTAAGGATGCCCGGCTTTTGCTTGGTTAATATTTGAGGAATTTTGAAGGACTCTAAGAGCACCACTGCCAAGCAACCAACTGAAAGCCACTTACCTACAGTCTGCCCCTTCCTACAAAGAAGCGGGCAAAAACATCACTCAACTGGCTTTGAAAATGCTTTCGCTTAAGGCTTTGTAACTGGTTTTCTTCTACATGCCCTTGTCTTACTCAGCTCCGATGGGGCACACATGGCCAGTCACTGAAGACGGGTACTGCTCTCAGTCGACCACCGAAAAGAGAGTGAATAACATCGGTCCGGCCATTCTCCCCATTCCTGTCCCCTTTGAGTCCCCTTGAATCGCCATATGTGCGATGCATGTGTGGTCTGTTCCCACTAGGGGCTCTGTGTCAACCATTCTGCCCCTTATGCTTTCTGGTGTGCTTGGAACCAACAGCGTCCTTTAATTAAAGGCAGTGGGTGGCATGATGACAGGATTAGTGTCAATGTCTAGCTCCCTAAGGACCAGGGAACGTTGTGGCTGAAGTTTTCCCATCCGCATAACCGGACTGTTTATAGGTTGATGAAAAATCTAAGAGGGGTAGCACTTACCTCCTTGCTTGCTGTCCGCCCTACTGACTTCAGGAAATTGTAGAGCTGAGTCCCAAGGGACTTGCTGGACTGTCTCACTTAAATGCAAATGGAGGGTGCTATGACTCCAAATGCATTGCTGTTGGGCCCTTTGCTTCACTGCAGAATGAACAACAGTGATGTTCTGCGAAACACCAGTTAACAGCCGTTGTAGGAAAGGCTCAGCAGTTCTGTGGGACCGCAGCCGTATTACTCAAGTGCGATGAGCCAAAAAAGAAAATCTCGTTTTCATGCAGCAAGAGGACAGGCTAATGCCCAGGCCATGTAAGACCCTTTTCCGTCTTATTGTGAATTTGGAGGGTATTTACTCAGCCTTATGGGCACGTGAAAGGAACATTCTGGCTTAGGAACTGAACTGAAATGAGTATCAGGGACAGAGCTTTTGCTAACTAATTATAGACAGAATATTCAAATAAGAGTTTGCAAAGTGCCTGATTCCTAATGATCCCACCCCCAAAACCCCCTTCCCTTGTTCCACACATGAGAAAGGGTTTAGAAATGACCATCAACTCAGAGTAAATTCTTTTACAAAGGCAGTATTTATTTGATTTGCTTATGTACAAAAAGTAAACTCCAACTGAACATAAAACCTTTTGGCCGCACTGACTTTAATTACCCATTATCCTAGAGTCACAATTAATTCCTTAAACAATAGATGGCACCACAATGTTACATTTGTTATACAGAAAGGATTCTGCTATTTTAAGAACGTTAAATAGAGAAAAAGAGATCATAAAGCCACCTGGGGTGTCAAAGGACTCGGAGATCACGGCTCCACTAAAAGAAATCATCAAAACAGCAAATCTCCAACCAAAAATAACATAGTTAAGGGCCTGGATGCACTTCTACTTGGCTGACTCAGTGTAAAGCCCAGGTACTTTGTAATTGCTTGCATTTTAATTTTCCCAGAGCACACGGTGTGTGAAACAAACACAGCTGGGTTGTGGAGTCCCTAAACTGAGTTCCAAGCAGGATTTTTACAAAGTTACCATTATTTCCTTTGAAGGGTCTGGTCGTAGGGAGTCATTTTCCCTTGAACGTGGCAATGGTGTGTTGGGATCAACTCACAATGTCTTTGCCCACTTTATGGCAAAATGGACATACTCTGGGTTAGGCCATGAAGCCAGTGACAACGTCACACGCCTGAAGATTTCTTTAACAGGCTGAATCATGTAGTTTTACTCTTTCTGCTAAACTTAGTTATTGAACAGCTTTGAAAGAAACTCAGCACTGTTATGCAAGATCATCCTTCCAGTGATCTATGTACACGTTTATTATTTTGAACCAGCTGGCGACTTGGGCCAAATGTCTTTGCCTGGTGTCTGCACTCACAGCTCTCTAGGAAGCAGGCGACCATTTCGTTGGCGTGACCGAGGCCAGAAATGGACTTGGTCTGATCTCTCAATAGTTTGTGCCTATTTTTAGGAATAACACGAGAATAAGAAGATACTTTTAAAAATTGAGAATCTGTAGTTTGTAAAACTACTGTCATTTTAGTATGAGCTCAGTGCTGACCTTTTCAGATCAATCGTAAATAATAAATTTTCCCAAGGGAAGTATTTCTAGTACAAGTGGGATAAACATGAGCTAAAGCTATAGCTTCCGTACCATAAATATTAGCCTCATGGGCTTAGCACTCTTTCAGGGTGTGGGAATACTGCTTAAGAGCTTATATGAATATACACTTTAGTTTACACAGACAGGGTATAGGAAATGTCTGAATGCTCTACATCTGGTATTGGGTAATATTACAAATACCACCATTACGCGAATTTTCTGGAACACACGGTAACAATCCCTCATAGACACAACTGCGACAGACCAAAGTTTACACTCTCCTAGGGCAGAACAAAAATCCACTTAAAAAAACCAAAATCTCGTGACTGAGGTGTAATTAAATGACATCTCAAGTCCGGACTCCTCGCTAGAGGATGTTGGACCATGGGAGAAGAATGTCACAGAACAGGGTTCCCCATGAGACCCTGCTCTGCGCTGAGTGCCCCGTCTAAATATCCAGAAGGTCATCGCCACTTTCGTCGCTCTCCACCGTCAGCTGCCGGGTCCACCACTTCTTAACCTCCGAACCACACGACGCCGTGTCGGTCATGGGGTTCATTTTGCACACTACGGATTTCATAGTTGTGCGCCCTGCAAATCGCAAGTTGACCGAAGACACTGAGTGGCTTATTGGTTTGGGTGCTGTGGAATTGACAAGAGTCCTATGAGCAATGCGGAGCTGTTCACCCCTGCAAGCCCTCCCCAAAAAGCTGTGATGTCCCCACCAGTAACAACTAACCATTTCTGCTCAACACGCCCCCCCCCCCCAGAACGTTAAGTAGGAACCCCTTCTAGCTCTTGGTTCTTTACATTCATAACCTTTAAATGCATGGACTTTAAAATTATGTCCATAATAAAATTATGTCCTGTAATATCTTTTGAAAACATGCTACCTGGCCCCCATCACACTTTGAGATAATCACAAAAAGACGTAATAAAAAAAAATCACTAAATGTTCCCATCTGGGCAAATGCGTCATAGAAATATGGGTGGGCGGCTGTTCGTTAGCATATACAAAGGAAAAAAAAATAAGCAAAGGAAAAGGACAGTGTAAGCAATAGTGAGGGGAGTCTAAACAACTTGAGGCGACCGGAATTTGAAATCCGAGACCCCAAACCCCCAGGGTGTAGACGCGTCTACAACGCCCGAATCAATGGAGAAAGGGCCCGGAGCACACACCTGAGGGCAGCCGCCACTGCCCGAACTTCCTCTGGGGTTTCCCGGGGTCCGCGGCGTCCTGCCGGCTGCCCCCTCGGTCGGACAGCGTGGGGCTCAGGAGCTGCTGCTGGCTGCTGGTCTGCGCGGGCCGAGAGCGAGGCAGTTAGGGCCCCTTCCGACCGCTGCGCTGCCCTTCTGCCCTCTGCACTGGTCTGGACTCTCGTTTAATGGTAAGAAAGTAAGAAAGCACCGCAGAAAACAGTGGGAGAAACAGCACCGGGGCCATCGAGTCCACAGTGGGGGAGGGAGCAGAGGAAAATGGGTTCAGAGAGGCCGGGAAAGTGAGTGTCACCGCTGCACGCGGTGGAGAAGGGGCCGCTATTCTCCAGGTAGCGCCTCCTCCGCGCGTCCCTCCGGGATTCCTCCATCCCCAAGGCTCTGCTCCTCCCCCCAGCACCTGCGGGGTAGCCACGGACCAGGAAGGAAGGGGGCCAGCGGGGACTGCCGGTTCCGGGAAGTGTATTCTTGCCAACCTGGAGGTCAGTCCTGTGCTCCCGTAAGAGAGATCTCAGCAGGTAAAACTCCCCGACAGCCCGAGGAGAAGGAAGCTGACACCCGTGAAGACCAATGTCAGAGAGAAAGGCTGAGACTCTTGTGCTCTCTCTGGTGCACCGTCCCCTTCCCCTGTCACTTCAGTATCTCCTCTTGGTTTCGGGTTGGCTCTGCAGTCATCGCTTCCCCAGCCTCATCCCTGCCCGGCTGGCTGTCCTCATCCTACCCCTGCTCCGCCCGCAGACGGGTGGAGGGTGGCGAGGCCGCTGTAGCAGCCCCTATGCCCCCCTCCCTCCTCCACCCCGCCTCGGCCCACTGTCCCTGCAGGAGTCCCCGTTGTCCGAGGCAGATGATCCCTACGTGGCGGGGAGCCAGCAACAGGCAGTCCAGTCCAACCCGCACTGCGGGGCCGGAGGTCCCCTTGGAGCCCCGGCCGGGCCCGGAGCCTCAGGCTTCAGTATTTACCGCGGCCCCGTCACTACACACCACGAAGACTGACCCTGCCAGGGGCTCCTCTCCGGATGCTGGCTCAACTCCAGCCGGTGTCAACTGTGCCCTCTTAAAGGACAGGACCTCCTGCAGCTGCTGGTCACTGGGCCGGGCTCTCCAGGGCGCCCGCGCCTCTCTGCGCATTTGTACCGACACATGGACGCGGACCTTGCGTCTGGGAATGGAATAAACTACGGCCCTGGCAAAAAGAAGGTCCTGGGCTAATCCTCATGAATCCCATATGCTCTTCCGATGCCCAACTAAGGAAGGGCAAAACCTTAATGAGTCTGTTTAAGAAGGTTGGTGGCCAATTACAACCATTTTCACCAATTCTACTGCAAGTTCCTGTGACTTGGTAGAAGAACGCATTTAGGACTGAGTTTCAGGCAAACCATGTTCTTCACCTAATATCACTGGCCTCCAATTAAACCCATAGAAACGCAATGTTAACTCTTTAGACAAAAACTGGCAGAACTAGTGAGTTCTGGGTATTCACTTTTTTTTTTTTTTTTTTTAGTATTCATACAACTCAGAATGAGAACCTTCTGAAATAACCCCAAATGATTCCGAGTTGCAAAGATCCAAACATAATCTGGATCAACACATTTCAACTGTTTTTAACTTAAAAACTTCCCATTGGAAATACTGTCACCTTGTTTGAAACGGCTGCGTGAACAGCACCAATTCATTTTTTATTTCTAAAAATGCACCTAATATCCTCGGAGGATGGACCCTCTTACCCGTACCTCAGGTTGCATGTTATTATCCTGGCTGTTAGCATTCATGTCCTCACTGGGCTGGGTGGTCTCGATACTGGGGGGATTCAGGAAGCGGCTCAGCTCCTGCTGCTGGCTCTCTCTCAGGCTGTGGATGATGCTGCAGGATTGTTGCTGTTTCTATGGAAATATGATTATGCTCTCGGTACCAGAGAAATCAGCCCAACGTCCCCCGCCCCCCACCACTCAAATCATATTTTCTTCTCTCCTCTCCAAAGAACCTGTGTGCTTGGCCACCTCTTAGGGATTTCTAAAATAAGGATGCTTAACTAATTTCCCTATCACACTGCTATGAAGGAAGGCTCAGAGCCTGCCCAACTCATGCTCATTTGCATAACAATGAGAATAAGCTTGTCCTTTGATACACCTTGTGTTGTATGTAAATTAGAATTTTTGAATAGTTAATGTAGGAGTTTTATTTTTTCCCTTCTTATTTTGCTTGGTGCAAAGTAGTGACTTAAGCCAGTAGTGACTGCCCTTTTCCTCTGGGTTATTAGAGGCAGAAGCCTTGGGTGGATGAGTGAAACTCTTGCCCTTGCCTTGGTTCTTGGATAGAAGCAGGCCAGTCTGTTTTGGCACACACCGGGGAGCCCAGTCTGGTGCTGGCCCAGCTCCCCGTGCGCTCCTAGAGACTGTAGTGGGGCAGGTTGGGTGGTTTTGTTTCCCTGGGGACCTTTTCTCATCCAATAGAAAGATATGTTTCCTGCACTGATGTTGTTCTGAGACACAGAATTTAAAAAATCTGTTAAATATAAATATTTAGTGATTAATTTGATTTTCTTCCTCTGTGAGGGTAATTCAAAACAGTAATTATCTAGTAGAAATGTCTATTGTAAACACAATGTATGTCAACATAGTATGTGTTCATTGATTTATGAGTCAGAGAATCTTATAAGCTTGTAATTCTGAAGGCGGCAGATCATTAAACTCGCAGGAGAGGTGGCCTTTGTTAAAGACCAAACAATATCAATGGTATGGTGGAATTTTTAGAAACAATTTAAAGGTAGTTTTGCACATTCAGTGGCCACTCAACATGTAGAGATTTGGGGCATTTTGAACATTTGAGTTTGATAAATGGAGATCACAAATATTTTAATATCAATAAACTGCTTTCTTTTTTCTTTTTTCTTTTTCTTTTTCTTTTTTTTTTTTTTTTTAGGGAGAGAGATGTGGGGAGAGGGCAATGGGAAGAGGTAGAGAGAGGAGACTCTTAAGTGGTCTCCACGGCCAGCATGGAGCCCGATGTGTGGCTCGATCTCATGACCCTTAGATCGTGACCTGAGCCAAAATCCAGAGTCAGATGCTTAACCGACTGAGCCACCCAGGTGCTCCTCAATAAACTGCTTTTTAAACATTCATGTTCTATTATAAAAATGCGATTCAATGGGAACGTCTTATGGACTCTGCTGAAGAGGGTGTGGTTGGGTCTGGACTGGAGCGAGGGCGTGAATGATATTGTGGCCGTCGCAAGGGGATGAGGCCGATGTAGTCTAAGGGCCATGAGGCTAATCACAGGAGAATCTCAACCTGTTGCTAACAAAATTTTTTCTCTTCTATTTAAAAAATTTTATTTATTTGTTTGAGAGAGAGAGAGAGCATGGGGTGGGGAGGAGAAGAGGGAGAAGAGAATCTCAAGCAGACTCCCCGATGAGCAGAGAGCCTGATGCGGGACTCGATCCAAGGACCCTGAGATCTTGACCTGAGCCATAGGCAGATGCTTAACCGACTGAGCCACCCAGGAGCACCCCTACCCCCCGCCAGAGCTCTTTTCTTTTCTCCCTCTTCTTCCTCCTCCGAGATGAGGAAACACAAACCCAGACATCCCCAGTCCACTCACAGCTCTGATGCGCTTTAAGCACTTTTTCAGCCACATGCGGATGGTCTGCTTGGCCACCTCCTCCTCGATAGTGTACTCCAGCTGCTCCCTGGCCAGCAGCTCCTCCAGCTGCAGACTCTTCCGGATGTCAACCGACCGGTAGGAGAGCATACTGGTGGGGGGACAGGAGAGCAGTCCACGTCTGATCCCCCTGGGATTCTGAGCAGTAGCTATCTCAGACTTCAGAGAGAACATCAGTCGGTCCAACCAAGGGAGTGTCCCTGTGCCCTGGGGCTGGCTGGGGGACCTGGGCTAGTTATGGCACCTGCTCTGTAAGATGGGCATAGTCATGGTTCCCGCTTATTAAAGGACTGAGTTAATACTTGTGACGTGCTTACAACAGTAAGCACCGTCTACGTGTTTGTCAAAAGGAAAGAGTAGGCTGGGCCCTCATCTACATTATCAGCTGCTTAAGGCTCTGGGACATTCTCCGTAGAAGGAAGAGTGCTCTCTCTATACTTCTGTCACATTCAGGTCCAGTTGGGGATGGTTGACAGGTTTGGTCAAAGGTCATGCTTCCGGTTCCCTCCCCTGCCCCCATTTCCCTCTCTATTGATCTCATTTGTGCCCCTGGATCTTCTTCATTCGTTCTGGTGGATGCAAAGTCAAGGTGGAATACTCGCCCCCATTCGGACCTTGGCCCAACAGGTCCAGGCAGTGCCTCCTCAGAGCCCCGTCTGCGAGCTCAGTGCCACCTCCACAGCCCTCGTCACAACATCGAGGTGCTCAGGAGGCCTTCCCGGGCAGCACGGCTACCCTGACCTCTTTGCTAAGGCTCTTCCCACCATTGTGTGCTCTTCCTCTTGTCCCTGCTTCATCCAGAATCTCGTCCCTGCTGTCCCTGCCGAACTGTTTCATCATGTACTGAGCTAAAGGATGGGAGGGGCAACCAATGCCCCCATCGGCTTTGCCTGGTCCATTTTATCAGATGCCTCACCAGGTTCCAGAGAGAATGAACGATAATTGCTTAATGACAGTGCTATGTATCTGTGCTTCACTTTCAGCCTAATAATACTGGTCCCCACAAGGAACAATTTGGTAAACTTTCTGAGAGAGATGGAATCCTTTGCTAATCACGCGTATTTTGTGCCTCTTTTTCTGCCCTTTAGCTTGCTCCTGTAAGAAGTGAGTCCTGGGAAGGAAGAGAATTAACTTTTGAGAACTTCTCCCTGGTCCTTCCTGTTTTAATCTTTTTTTTTTTCAAGTTTCAGTCACAAGCGTATTTCTGTGTATCTGAGTGGCTGAACGCGTGCCAGCACCCCCAACACTTAACCTGTCAAGTATGTGCAACGGGGTGAGAACAGCTCCTGCTGGAGGAGGGCTTTGACTCTCCCTGTGGATGCATCTCTTTGAGAGCGGAGCCTACGGGACTTTCCACGGAAGATAGTTTTAAAAGCATAAAATAAAATACACATGATTCCAAAGGAAACCAACTGCATTGAAATACAGTTCTCATATTTTCTTTGAAAAGATGATGCTAGAATGGGTAAAGAAGATGTAGTCCATGTACACTGGGATAGTTCTCAACCATAAAAAAGGAACGAGGTCTTGCTATTTGTGACAACATGAATGGACCTAGAGGGTATAATGCTAAGTGAGATACGCCAGACAGAGGAAGACAGATACCATGTGATTTCACTTACCTGTGGAACCTAAAAAATAAAACAAACAAACAAAGCAGGGACAGACCCATAAATACAGACAGAAAACTGTGGTTGCTGAGGGGGTGGGATTCTGAGGGGCTGGACAAAAAGGATGAAGGGGGAGTGGGAGGTACAGGCTTCCAGCATTGGATGGATAAGCCATGGGGATGAAAAGTACAGCATAGGGAATAGGGCCAATGATGCTGTAATCGTGTTGTTTGGTGACTGGTGTTACCTACTCTTGCCGTGAGCACAGCATAACAAAGTTGTTGAGTCACTGTGTTGTACGCCTGAAACCCATGTAATATTGTGTGTCAACCCTACTTCAATAAAAACAAGTAAAATTAATTAACAAGTAAAATGAACAAGATGGTGACATAGTAACATAAGTGCTTCTTTATCATTGCATTAAATGCTAACATCTAGCTGAGGTCGAATGACCACTCTACCGCAGAAGGGAGTGTAAAGGGTATTTAAGCTATCGGCCACATCAGTGATGTGCTCTGGAAATATCGGTGATTTCTGCTGGGGACGAAGATTCATGTATTGTTAATACGGCGGTGGTTTGTTGCCTGCGTTCATCACTGAAGACAATGCTGCATTTCAGGGAGTGATTCATGAAAATAAAGATGTGATTGTTCCTAAGTCCATGGAGCTCTGGATTTTATCCATGGATTCCTGTTTAAAAAGCAGTTGTGGGTTGAATTGTTTTCCCCCTAAAAAAATAGATGTTGGAATCATAACCCCAGTACCTTAAAATGTGATCTTTGTCAGAAATAGGTCACTGCAGATGTAATTGGTTAAGGTGAGGTCATATCGGAAAGGGATGGTCCCCTAATCAAATCTGAATGGCGTCCTTATAAAAGGGGAGATTTGGACACACGTGCACACACACACACACACACACACGTGCATACAGGGAGAACCGCACATGAAGACGGAGGCAGAGATCGGGGTGAGGTTTCTAGGACGATGGCCCACAAAGCCCCAGAAGCTGGAGCAGATTCCCCCTCGCAGCCTCAGAAGGAACGAGCCCTGCTGACCCCTTGAATTCGAACTTCAAGCCTCCAGGACTATGAGACAATACACTCGTTTAAAGTGCTGAGTTTATGGTATTTTGTTCTCTTGGTCCTGTCTGGGTACTCCTGGAATGGAAAATGTGGTTGCCCATCCAAGCAGGGTCAACCATCACGAGCGGCCCCACGAGTGAGAGGGGGCGGCCATGTTCCCCGAGGCCCCCATCCCTCCCCCTACCTCTCCCTGTCAGCAGCTCCCCAGTCAGTAAGGGGCACTTCTGGGGACATCAGGCCACTGCTTCTCCCCGCTCCTGTGTGAGACACTCACTCAGACAGGGTCCTTAAAGGACAGCGACAAAGGCCCCTTGGAGCCTAAGCCGTGTGGCCTCGCCTTATCCCCTCAGCGATGTGCCATCTTGGCTTGTGAGCCTCCTTGTCGGCTGTGTTTCACAAGGCCTTGAACGGCCACAGCTTCAGGTTCTGGGCTCGGGTGGGCTCTGTGACACGCGGCTGGGAAGACCCCCTCGTACCTGAGGACGTCGTGGAAAGTGACGTCACCACCGTTATGCAGCCTCTCCATTTCGTAGCACATGTGCTTAAACAGGAGCTTGTCTTTGTCCAGATCCACCTCCAACCTCCCCCGTAGCAGCCTCAGCAGGAACTTGACCCGGAAAGTCGGAATCACGCCCTGGTGGGCAGAACACAGTGACTGCTAAATCATCTTCAGGCCTTAATGATTCAGTTGGGATTCAGTTTTCACAGAAAACAAAACAAAGCAAAAAAAAAAAAAAAAAAAAAACCCACCCAGAACACCACCTCTTTATCTCAAAAGAGGGGCAGCAAGGAAGCTGTTGGCCTCCATGGAGGCTGGGTGGGGGGGAGGGGTGGGAAGGGGGAGCACTGGGATCTTCTGCTGGTGTTTCTCCAGTTCTGTGGGATCTTGGAAGCCGGCAGCACTGGGAGCCTAGGAGGAGACAAAGCAGGCCCTCTGCCCCCTGGCCTCAGCCCTTGCTTTGTCGGGCTCCTCTTCTCCCCGCCATTTCACAGACTCAGCCCCAGCTCATTTGTTTCTCTAAAACGCACGCTGAGTGGGTTGGTAATGCGTTATCACAGAAAAGCAGAACATTCCCGTGTCCACGACCCTCTCCCCCAATTCGCCTGGACGCCACAAACTTCCAAACATTGATTCTAAGTGGCTCTGCTGGGGAATGATCACTCTTGTTCAGGTCTTCTCCATTATTTGAACAATGACATACAAGAGAACCAGGTCAGGGCAGCTCTAGGTTCTGAAAATTGAACACGTGTTGCTCCCTTACAGGCAACACCACCTAGCGTCTGTGAACTCAGGCCCTGGGCAAGAGGCAGGGGCAGGGGCGACCCATCAAATCCTGTCAGTTACTGACACCTTAACCTGTGACCGGTGGGGCTCTTATTGACGCGTATGTCCAAGGAAGTCGGGTTCCGACAGGCAGCCATCTTGGAGCTGCAGGGGGATCGAGGGGAGATGGCAGAGCGAGGCCAGATGGCCACACAGGCAGGCTACTGTCTCAGAGAAAGCCCCCTGAGCCTGGTGCCTGGGGAAGTGGGGGGGTGGGCGTCAGGGAAAGGGCGACAGTGGGGGAGGAGAAAGCCAGGCCCTACTGTGTGGGCCTAGCTCAGCATGCCCCTTTCCCCAGCCTGTTCTGATCTGTGGTCTTCATGCCCTCTGTGAACTCTTCCTGCAGTAATATTAGGATCTTCCCCCCAGATTTTTCCACAGGAGAACTTTCCTTGGTTTTCAAAGTCGGGTCTAAAAGCACCTCCCCAGCCAGACCAACATGGCCACCCCACTAAAGTGGCCTGCCCCCCATCTCTACTCTGGTACTTTTGGCAAAATACTTATAGCTTCTTGAGATAATAAGAATTATAATTATTGTTTCACTTATGATTAGAACAGAAGCTCTGTGAGCATGGGGGTCTTTCCATTGTGCTCATCGCTATATACCAGTACCCGAGTGTTTGCTGAGATGAAGGAGGAGGAAGAGAAGGCACAACGGAGGAAGATGCTGCTGCTTTGGCTAATTCTAGGAAATCATGGGTAAGCTTTATGATTAAAGAATTCAAATAATAAGTCCCAAATAATTAAAACTAATAACTTTCAGAAACCACTCAATAACCCCATTGCAATTCTAATCAAGACTGCTGTCGGTGGCTGGCTCTGCCTCGGTGTTACCCCATCGCTCTGGTGATTTGAACTTCACCCCTTCTCCTGCTCCCAGCCCAGGGATGGTTTCTTCAGAGCTTCCTTGGTTTCCTTTCCTTGGTGACTTTCTGAATGTCCAAAAAAAAGGACATCCGTGGCTGGACATGAAAGGGACCATTCTGTCCTTCTCCCCTCCCAGCATATTCTGCTGAACGGTCAATGGCAGCTTTCTATAATTCGCCAATGGCCATTCCAAATTCAATAGATGTCCACTGGTGACAAAAAGACCAGTTAAATAGTTGAGGGTCTGTGGTCTGTCGTCTTCATGCTCTCTCAAGGAGTCTCTTTGGGTTGGGCACAAAGCAGCAGCCCCCTTTCCTACCTCTCGTTTATCATCCACCATATTCCATATGATTTGAAAGTGGCGAAGATCGTTATAACTTAGAAGCTGGTCCTCCTCCGTGGAATAAAACAAGGAGAAATTCTCCACAATGATGGCTAAGAAAAGAAAAAAAAAGTGAAGAAGTTAGATAATTACACTAATCTGTCATTTTTTAGAAGGAGTAAAACATCTATTATAAATAATGGATTTTATCACCTACATTATAAGCCAAATTTTTAAAGTGTTTTTAGTTTGTTTTCCAAGTTGGCATATTTTACACTTGGACTAAGCTATTCATCCGGCTCCTGCCTTTCCAAAACATGAGGGTCATGAGCATAAACAGACATTCTCTGTGGAGCAATAGCCATGCCAGTTGGCTTTCACTCTTAGTTGACGGTTCCAGGGTAGTTTTTAAAGGTCAGGTTGGGTTCTGGGTGGCTCCACACCTGGGGAACACCGTGTATCTTTCAAAAAACATAACTGTGATCTTTTGAGGCCATAAAGGTAGCCCTCCCTGAGATTTGTTCAACTCAACGTGTGAGAAGAGCTCTTTTGAAATTAATGATCATAATTAATAGGACAACTCCTGAAATTGCAATCAACTGTCATTTACATGCCTTTCAAAGGTCTTTTCAGCTTCTGGATCGAGAGGCAACAATTTATAATTAATGCCATGAAACACCCACCCCAAGCAATCTGGGATAATTACTTGCAAATTGTACATAATTATCTAAGTACCTGAGCTTAAGGATATTAAAACGCATTCAACGAACATCACTTACCTACAAGCAGATTTAGCATGATGTAGGCAATGATGACATAAAATGAACAGAAATACATAAGTGCCCCGGCATAATTTCCACAATCTGTTGCCCAGTATGTGAATTCATCTGGAGTGCAAAAGGGAGGCTGGACCTACGGCGGCCAAGGGGGACAGGAAGAGGAGTGGGGTGAGTGTGAAGAATACAGATTTCTGTGCGCCCGCTGTTGTGAGGGAACGATTCCTCCGCACAGAAAATATAATTAATTTCAAAGTTAGTCTCTCAGAAGCTACATACATTGAGTACATCATCTGCGGCAAAAATCAAAAAGAATATTTCATTTATTCTCCACTTCCAGTCTCAGAGAATCCCAAGTTCATTGCCATTTTAGAAGCGCAATGAAAATGAACCTGATTCTTCCAAGAGACCTTCTTTCTGCCACCTCCACTAGTCCTGAATGGTAAATAGTCACTGTGATGGGAACTACAGAAAGTCAAATAAAAATGGATTTAAAAAACTTCTCTGACCTAACGAATGGGTTAAGGTTTATGAAGATTTGTTACACGAAGCAGACTCACATTCAAATTGTGTAAGAAGAAACCAGGAATCCTCATTCCTGGAGCACCTTTCTGGGACATGACAGAAGAGAGCAAGGCTCAGGTTATCAAAAGTCTTCATGTCCTTAGTGACCCAATAAAAAGGCAACACCTCTGGAAGACCTGGTTTCTCTCCGCGGGAGACACTACATCCTCACAGCACTCTGCTTGTTCTTTATTTAGAAGCTTATTTAATTCTGCCTTATATTATATCTGACTCGGTAAATTCTGTCCCCCTTCATTCAGGCAGAGTTCTTTAGCTCCTACTGCGTGCTAGATGTCTACCCAGGGCTGGAGACAGACACGTCTAAGCGAGACACAGACTCTGTCCCTCCTTCATGTTGCTGACAGTCTGGAGCTCTAGGGAGCCACGGACTGCGTGTGGCTATCAAAGTGTAAATGTATATTAATGAACATCCAATAGCCTTGGATCAAGTTTAGAATTCAGTTGCTCAGGCGTTCACCGGTCACATTTCAAGTGCTCAGAACCCACAGAGGGCTACTGAGTGGGACAGAGCCGATTGCCATCAGCACTGCAGAAATTTCTTTTGAACAGTGTTGCTCTCGAGGTTGTGAGAGAGGAAACAGAGATGAAATAATCAAGCTGGTAACTCACTACAGTTGGGATACACGCTACAAAGGAGAAACACGGAGTGCTGCAGGAACATATCCCCGCAGTCAGTGTGGGGCCTGAAGGAGCCGAAGTTGTATGGGAGTTAGGAGGCACAGCGAGGAGGAGGGAGGAACCAAAGGGAGGGTGTGACCCTGGCTGGGATCTCCTTGAACGTGCCCTGGAGTCATGGGAGACCCAGCACGGAGCGCATGGCTCAGTATAAACCAGGGGCTTGGTGAGTCTCTGTTGAGTAAATTCAGTTAAAGAAGCAGAACTCCCCTGGTTGTACTTGACTGCCAGAATGTTAAAGGTGGGAGGGAGGGAGGGAACAATGCCCACAGAACACGGATCTGCCAAATGAACTACGATAGCTCAAGCTGGCTTCCCTGGATATTCTTCCTGCCTCTGGCCAGACACTGTAATGGAAAAGAATGCACTTGAATGAACTAAACGGCCAGGCTATGTGTTTTGCACACAAAGTCTTGATGCTAACGAGGGTGATGCTTGCCAATGTCGCATAGCAAAGGGTTTCATTTGGTTCTAAGCTGAGGCACTGTTAGGGGTGAAGAGACGTTTACCATACAGTCATGCATAATCTTATTCCAGTCTTCGCCTGTGACAATTCGGAAGAGTACCGTGATGGCTTTGCCCGCTGAAGAAAAGTTGGCATGCCTAATTAAGGAAGAAAAACCAGAAAGTGGGTAATAGAGTTTGTCAGGAAGCTGTAAGGTGTCACCACTAAAACAGGTAGATTGTGGAGCAAATTTGGCTGCTGAGTTACCATGTGTAAAGGCTGTTCCCTCAAAATATGTTTGTTATTCACCCTTGCCCTCAAGGATAGCTGTTCTAGAACCCAACCCCAGCTGGCGACACCAATTCTGGCCAGGCATCTTGAATGACTGAGGGTCCCAGCTTTGACAAGTGAAAGTGGCTCCTTCTTTCACATAGAGTTTGCTATAAGAAGTGAAGCTGCTGTGGATCAAATAAGTAATCTCTGCAACAAGGCACATTGGCACTTCACTGGTTGTATAATTACTTTTTAAAAGAAAATCTATGCGGTGCTTCCATAAAATTTAAGATAATCTTTGAAAAATGCTTTTCCTACATTGTAACCATTTTGGGAATTATGACTTCCCATGTTGTGCTTTAAAAAAAAAAAAAAAAAAAAAAAAAAAGGAAAACCCAGAGTCATCTTAAAGTGTAATTAAAAAGAGAATATAGGGGCGCCTGGGTGGCTCAGTGGGTTAAAGCCTCTGCTTTCGGCTCAGGTCATGATCCCAGGGTCCTGGGATCGAGCCCCACATCGGGCTCTCTGCTCCGCGGAGAGCCTGCTTCCAATCTCTCTCTCCCTACCTGCCTCTCTTGCCTACTTGTAATCTCTGTCTGTCAAATAAATAAATAAAATCTTTAAAAAAAAAGAGAATATATTGTTTTTTGGCAATAGATGGATAGAAATTCACCAGGATATTCGAAGTGGTTATTCCTGCATGGTGGTAGATGTGGAATTATGGATTCTTGTTACATTATGGGAATATTATGGCAATAAGACTTCTAAAGTCAATATGTAGGCTGTTTTTAATTAGAAAAATGTCATTTAAAATGTGACCATTTTATTTCGTTTTCATTTCCAACTGATCGCTTCCCCTTCCCTTTCGTCTTTAATAGACAAAAGCCATTTGGATTGTTAGTCATGACTTCGTGACTAAAAAAGTTTGCTTGAGAAATGACTAAAAAGAAAAATATACACCCACCTGTTAATGTTCTCTCCGTATTTCACAGTGCCGAATAAGACAACTCCGGCAAAAGCGTAACACAAGAGCAGTAAGAACATCCCTACTATGATGAAGAAGCTCTTATACATGCTGACGACCACCGTTAGGAGCAGCATCTTCAGCGTAACCTGTATGGAGGGGCAGGTGGGGAGGAGAAAACGAATAGTTAATCCACTTAATGGGGCAAACCTGGGACGTGAATGATGGGGGTGCAGGTTGGCACAAGAGTGACCCTCATTGGACAACTGCTTTGAATTAATTCTTATTAAAGGGTATTAAATCTGAATATTATTAAAAAAAAACACTAGAGAGAAATTCAACTTGTATTTCAAACTGTTCAGCCTTTTCAGCCAAATTCATTTTTATGAATTTCCCCTAAAATTTTTATGAATTTCCCCTAAAATTCCTAGCTTTCCATTTTCGTTTCTCTTGCTGCCTCAGTCTCTGTGAGGAGGGCTGTCCATTTTTGGCCTCTCCCCCCCGAGTTGCCTCAGGATTCTTCCACAAACAGATGTTCACAGAAACAAGCCTAAACAATGACAAAATGCTAAACATTGAATGTACCGAATATGGGCATTTATGGAATGTATTTGAAATAATGTCAGTAAATGAAAAAGGAAGCAACTTTAAAAAATGAAAATTAGATGCCTAGTGTATGCATGAACAAGAAAAAGAATGTAAAGAAATCTAGGATCATAGAACCGTGAAGCTTCGCTAAAGACTATTTTTCTTTGAAGTAAGGTAACTTTATTACAAATAAAAATAATAAAATTAAAGAAGTATTAAGACCCTTGGTTTTTGCTTTCATGCCCAATGTTATCTTCAGTTGATGAATGAGTTCATCCAGTAAATATGAAGAATAAATAAACGGCATAAATGTCAGGAAACATATCACAAGATAACTAAACTACTGATTCATTTAAAAATTTGATATTTGCTCATTTGGACTTGGGATGACCAGCATCCCAGGTTAACTTCAACCCTGAAGACCCAGAAGGACAGCTGAAGTCAATTAGGCTTCGCTCCTTTTTTCTGTGCATATGTAACCTTTGATAGTATCCTTTACAACGTACTTACATGCTTTCCACAGATAGAGAAAAACCGGAAGACAATCACGCAGGCACCCATCATGTAGGTGTACGCGTTCTGAAATTTAAACCAAAAAGAGCTGCTCATAATATGTGCAAAAGATCTTGTTTTCATTTTAAGTCTTCTGTGAAGTCTACTGAGTAATTAGCTTAATAAAATGTGAAAATTCTTATAAGAAATTTATCTTTAAAAGGTGCTGAAAAGGTCACTGCCAAAACTCATGAATAAATATTAGCTATAAAAATCAAATCTTAAATGAAACTTCACTCCCTGTTTCGCTCAGCTGAATTCTGTATTTTGAAGCTTATCTTACATAAAATCGTGACCAGCTCCTTTAAGGAGCAAGAAAAACTTAGGGTAACAATGCAACATGAGGAAGCCAAGTGAGACCGGAAGTGCAGGAATCCTGGCAAAGGGGGAGGTGGGTGTTGGAAAAGATGGCGGGAGGTCAGCTTTCCCCTCTCTGAAGGTCTCTCAAGACTCTGAAGACCAGCTGGCCACATTCCTGTAAGCTGATTTCAGAGATGTCTACCCTGTCCAGAAACATGTCCCGCTCATTCTTCAAGTGTGTGATCATCAGCAAGAGATGACTGGGTGTGCTTTATGACTAAGAAAGCTTCATCTCGGAAACAAAGATCCCATCAGCTAGAACCGCAATAACAACTGTGGCATTAAACTCATGCCAAGGCATGATTTTTCTTGAGGAGCCTTGCCTAGCCAAGTGACAACAGTCCCATATGGCCCCCTGGGAAGGGGGTCCAGTGATATCTTTGAGGAGAAGGAAATGAATATGTCTGCACAGAAATAACTTTGGATGGGAACAAGGACTGCATCTTCCTTCCCAATAGACAGCAAAATAGAGAGGAGGATGAGCATCCTTCCAGAACTGGACGTTCTTGGAGGAGAACAAAAGCATTCAGGGAGAACAGGCAAGTTGGTCTTTTTGGTGTAAGATATCCTCTCTGGGATATCCAGAATTAGGAAACCTATTTTCTCTTGAAATATAGAACCTATATTCTACTCTTCTGCCTGGACCAAGTAGCTTTTGCATCCATTTGTTTAGTGAAAGAAAAAAACATGGACCTTGATGCCCCTTTCCACATTAGTTCCAAATCTGTTATAGATGGCTTCTCACTCTGCGTTCTGGAAGTGACGACACTCAATGGCTTCTGGGAGGATGACCCTCATCCTTTGCCTGGTCCTGAGAGGTGCCATCCAGATCTTGTGCCATGTTCCCCTTGCTCCTTCTACTCCAGGCACGATTTCCCTCCCACAGCATTCCATCATATGGACAGCTGCTGGCATGCCCCTCGTCCTACAGACTAAACCCTGCCATCACTTCCACAGGGACACTTCCAGGATCTCTCTGACGAAGCCACCTCCCACTGCTTTGTGTCATCCCAGAAATGTGTGTCTTTCTTCCATCTGCCTCACTATGGTTGTAACTCTTACTGACTTGGGAGTATTCCCATGAATGCCTACCTGCAGTTGTCCCAAAGTCCCCCCAGCCTCTCGGATCGTGACTAAATATTCTAGCTTAAAACTTTAAAATAAAACAAAACACCAACTTCCCAAGCTGTGATGCTCACAAGGGCAAAAGATGCCTTTCTTTGTTCACTGCATTCTTCTCCATTCCCAGCACGGTGACTGCTCATCTTTAGTGCTCCAAACTATCTGTCATTGGGGGAAATGGATCAGGGTGACTGAAAACCGATGGAGGCTTGGCACAGTCTTTGACGTTGAAGGTGATTGTTGTTTTAAGCAGGACACTCAATACCTACCTGAACAGAGCAATTTCATACGAAAGCACGTCCTCTGTAATGTGTAAATGGGTTCTGTGTGTGATGTCTTGTTTGTGGCGTGACTCTAACATTGGAGAGGATCGAAGAATGGATAGAAGAGAGCAGGGAAATCTGATAGTATTACTTTTGTTTGGGGTCCAAGAAGACTAACAAAAAAGAAGGTACTTGTAATAATGCACTATGGGTTTGTGTACTCTTTACAGTTAGAGGAACTTCATGTGCTTGATCTCTATAGTACTCATACGGAATGGACAAATTACAAAGTTGTATCCCCAAGTTCGGAGCAGGGAACAAAGGGTCACTGAAGACAGATAACCCTATCAAGGCTGGGAAATGGTGGAGCCCAGAGAAGGGGCTTCTGGAGCTCTGCTGTCCAGTACGTCACCAGCCACATGTGGCTACTGAACACTTGAAATGCGGTGGGACTCAGTGAAGATGTGCTATGAGTGTGAAATATACACACAAAGATTTAATACCAAACAAATGATGTAATAATGATTTTTATATTGCTGCCATGTTAAAATGATAATTAATATTTTGGATATGGTAGGTAAACATGCCTTATTAAGTTCATATCATCTGTTTCCTTTTTAATTTTTTTAATGTGGCTCCTAGAAAATTTGAAATTTTATCTGTGGCCACATTTTGTTCGTACTGGACAACACAGTCCTAGATCTCAGTCAGGCACATGGATATGGGTTTTGAGCAGGAGCTCAGACTACATGGAAGGTGGAGGCATTTTAGGCAAACTAGTGAGAACTAGTGAGAACTCAGGTACAGACCCTGGGAATGACACGCTTTAGCAGACCGGCAGCTGGATGTCAATAGGAAATGAGGCAGCAAAAGTGCCTGAGAATCCCACTGTGAAATACTGAGTAGAACACAGTGGTATAGGTACCACACTTCGGCTCAGAAAACTGGGTTGGAGCCTTCTGATACCAGCTCGTATATGAACTTTGGCAGGTCTCACAATCTCTGTTTCCACTGTTCTCTCTCTTTCTCTCTGTTTTCTTTTGGGAAAACGAGAGTTAAACCAGAGGTCTTTAAGGTTCTTCTGATTCACACACTCTAGGACTCTGAGGGGCCGTACTTTGTCTGTGTGAAGAGTGGGGGGGTTGTGTGCACAAGCTCGGCCAAGGGCCGGTCAAGGTCAAGGGTGGATGTAGGAAGGTTGATCTGACACCTGAGGGTAGGCTGACTTGGACCGAGATGAGACCGGAAACAGGGTTACCTGAACCCAAGTTATCAAGTAAAATAAAAATGAATCACACGCATACCAGGAGGGCAAAGTGAAGCACCACCCAGACCACGCCCAGCGACGTCACCAGCAGGTCATATCGGTTTCGTCTGCTTTGCCAGAAGCCGGCAGGCGACATTGCCATGATCTTCATCGTAACCTGGGGGAGACAAGGACGACAGTATAGGGAGCCTGGGGGTTCAGTAAATGTTCAATGTGAGACCTTGAGGCACGTTTTTGAAAAAGATGTAGGAACCAAAGAGAAGAATTTATTACCAAGACATAGATACACACATAGATACAGATAGAGAGATAAAGAAGTAGGTCTATCTATCTAAATTTTAAAGCTGGGTAGGTTACAAATCTATACTCTCCAGGCTCTTCTCTCCTTGTTTTATGACTAGTTCTGATAGCTGGATGTTTTTCTTCCTCGAGTAAAAGACCATAGATTTTGGGAAACATCAACCAGTACAGGGTGAAATAAGAATCTGCTTGTATTTCAAAGAAGATTGTGCTGGAAAGTGATATGACACGGACCATATATTAAAATAATCCTGTCTGGGCCAGCCCCCTTGGCCACCACATTGCGATCTGAGTCCCTGAATTACAGTGGTTTGTGCAATTCAGTACAGATGTTTGAACTCCTGTAACCAGACGGGTCAACCTGCAAATACAGCAAAATCAACAGCAGTTAGCAATTTCTGCCGTTAGACAAATCTGGAATAGAATGTGAAATCTTTGTTCAAGCGAAGCACCACAGCCCCAGAAGGAAAATATCCTACGAGCATGCCACCCTCTTCCCAAAAAAAGACTTCAAAAACAGTGGAACACAGAGCTGACCGTGGGTGCTGTCCAAAGGAGGACACTGCTCTACTTTGCAATGCCCACTGCGGACCCCCCGAGCCCGCTGGCTCATCACCGTACCTCCAGAACGAAGATGAAGGTGAACACAACAGACATGGTTGCTAAAGGGACGGTCACGGGGTCCTCCACGTCCCACTGTAAGAGAAACAGCGCACCGGTCTTTGTCTGCAGCCATCAGACCCATCAAGACTCTCCCCTCTTTCTCTCATTAGAACATGACTGTGAATTTTCCTTTTTTCCCACCAAGAAACATAAACTACGGACAGATACGGCCCCTTGTGGTATTCTTGGATGCGCCCAACAAGCCAGTCCTTCTCAGAGTGGGAAAACTACCTTGACGGACAGCAGCACCGACTGAGCCAGGACAAGCAAGGCAATTGTCCTCTTAAAGAACGGATGCTGGGTTATGTCATACATCTTAGCTCTAAATCCGTCATTATCTGCAAAAGAGAGGTTGAGGCAAGGGCATTTCAGACCGAGGTTACATTGACTTTCTTGTCTTTCATTTCCTTTAATGCTCATTTTTAGAACTCGTTACTTTTTTTTTTTTTCCTCCTAGAGTTCAATCTTATTGTGTGGTGTTTTGCAGAAGGGCTGGTTCTGAATATTTAAAACGACGGTGCATGACGCCGTCCGTATTGGAAGGAGAACCGCATCATTCAATTTCTGTCAGTTTAATACATTTCACTCATATGTTTAAAAGGCAAGCACAAATATATTTTACTTAAAAATTCATTTTTTCATTAGGGCTTATCCTGAGAGCGCTGAAGCACAGCCTTTGGGTGGTTGATTTTAATAGCCTATGGAGAGATCTGTAGTTTGGAGCCTGTTTCTGTATTAACTTATGCACAACCGCCTAGTGGCCTCACGATTATTATTTTAATTGAAATCTTAGACTCCTGGGGAATCATGAACACTGGCGCCCAACATGAATAAAATCAGAGCATCTTTGATACCCGGGCGAGGTGGGAGATGAAGAGGCTGCGCTATCTTCAGTCGGCTCTTCAGATCTTCCCATCTCCTCTGATCTACAGTCAGCAGAGCTGTCCCCTTAATAAACAAAGGAAAGCAGAAAAAGGCCTTATGTCGTCTACTCCACACCAAGGACATCGCAAATGGGGTGGTGATACCAACAGGACTAATTTGGGGGTGTGAAATAAAGATATTCTTCAAATACCCTGACGGCTCAATAGGCATGGTCAGAATTCTCAAATTTGGTCTTGAGAGGAGTCCCCAAAAGGATGGCCTTCAACTGGCATCTTTGAACATGGATAATATTCAGGTTTGGGAAAATCTAAAGAAGGTTCTCTACACAATCAAATTTTCAAAAAGGGACACCCACTCCAATAATAGTTAGTTTCCCTTCGTTTCATTGCGGGAAATGCTGCAGCAAAATTGTAACTTGTCAGTCTGCTACTTCTGGTTAAGGGGATTGTGTCTTTTTTTTTTTTTTAATTATTCTGATATATATAATCACAAAACTATTTTCAAGTGGTACGAAGGCACAGAATTTGAATCTTGAAGAATTAATGCTGTGATTAATGGCTAAATGAGATCAAATATTCTTTATTATGTGTATGTGTGTATATTAGAGTACTTCATTAAAATACATATATATACAAACATACATATATATATGCATATATATATATATATATTGCATGACATTCATTATATTATATTATAAAGGCAGAACTGGGAGGGGGAAGCCCACCCCCCACTCCAATTCTTCCTTTCTTTCTTTGGAGCTAATTACTATCCTTCAAGGGTGTGTCCTCCTCATCATGTTTTCAGACTTTTGCTCTTTGTGTATCTATCAATACATAAGAATGTATTTGTTTTGAATTTTAAAAATTTATATAAATGGTATCCAATCTGTGCTTATTTATGCATCTGGTTTTTATCTTCACTGGACACTATGTTTTGCATAGTTTAGCACAACTAGAAACTAGACCTAATTGCTTTAACTGCTCAGAGTATCCCACTGTACAAACATATCAGAATTTAGGTTTATGTATTATGAAAATGTTGCAGTAAGCCCACATGTACTGTCTCATGGTGAACATCTATGAGACTTCCTTGATAGCAAATCTCTAGGAGAGGAATTGCTGGGGTTAGGAATTTATGCAACTTTTTATTTGTCAGATATTGTGAAGTTGCTGTCCAAAGAAGAGTAACCAAGAAAATTTGCTGCTAACAATCTCCCAAGTGTTCATGTCCTAATATTCTTGCCAATACTTGACATGATCAGACATTTAAATTTGGCCATGATGGGTGGGAAATGTATCTAATTATTTTTAATACCAGTGAGATGAAACATTTTTTATGTGTGCAAATGGGGGAGTGATTCCTGTATCTTCCTATGTGAATTGCCTGTTCATATTCTTTGCTCATTTTTGTATTTGGATATTTACTTTTAGATGTTTTGTAGAAATTCTTGATATATTCTAGATATTATTCTTTTGTCAGTTATATGAGTTGCAAATATTTCCTCTTAGTCTTAGCTTGCTTTTAAAAAAAAATTGCTTATCATGTCTATCTCTCAGAAACTTCATTTTAATGTAATCTAATCTATAAATTTCTTTCTTTATGGATTCCACTTTGTAGTGAAAGGCAAGAAATCCACAACTGGGATACCTGCAGGGTCCAAAATAAATTCTACATGGTTGAAAAATGTTTTTTTGTAACTAGGTCTTTCATTCTCCTGGAATTCCTTTCTGAGTTTGCTGTGAGGTAGAGATCTCTGTTTAGTTTCTTCTATCTAGACCCTCAGTGACCCCAGGGTCTTCTATTGATGGTCTCATCTTCATGAATTTATTGTGCTACTTCTGTTTTATATATACCGATCCATCCTGGGGCTTTCGGTTTTATTCTGTAAGTTTAACTTTCTGTCCCTGTATCATTACCTTTCCTGTTTGACTCACTATAGCTTGTTTATGTTCCTTTTCCACTTTCTTTGTTCATGCTCAACTTTGAGAGAGGTTTATCAATTTAATTTTTTTTAGAGAGTCTGTTTTTGTCATTCTTGAATCTTTTATAGTATCTTTGTTTTCTGTATTATAATTTTTTTCCTTATCTGTATTACTTTCTTCCATTTTACTTTGTTGTTTTTATAATTTATTGATTTGGATATTTGGCATATTACTAATTAATTAATCTTTGATTTTTTTGAATGTACACTTATAGCCATAAATTCCCTCTAATTACTGATTTATCTGTATCTTGTGAGCTTTCATCTATGATTTTTATAAATGACTTATCTAAATGTCTTGTGTTTTTCTATTCTGATTTCCTCAGTGACTCATAAATTATTTAGAATGTTGTCTTAACATCTTCAACTTATGAGAGAATTTTATCTTTTTTTATTATTATAGATCACACATTCTGTACATTATCAAGTTTTTGGCCACTATTAATTTATGACCTTGTAGAGGTACACTTTTATACTTGAAAATTATTGGGGTCAAGGTTCTTTTTATGTCCAATAGATCAAATGTTTTTATTGTATCAAATCTCATAATTTTTTTCTATGAATTTCTTAGAGAATTTTTTTCTATGAATTTCTTAGAGAAATACGTTACTAACTTTCACTATGACTTTGGACTTGCTAGCTTTTTAAAATAACTTGGTTTGTTTTTGTTTCATATATTTTATGGTTCAGGAGTTCTGTACTTTGCTAGTGATTTTTCTTTTGCAATTATTTAATTACACTGTTTAATCCTAATAATGATATTTGTTTTGTTTATAAGTGTTTATTTAAAAGGATTTTATTTATTTATGTGACAGAGACACAGCAAGAGAGGGAACATAAGCAAGGGAGCAGCAGAAAGAGAGGGAGAAGCAGGCTTCCTGCAGAGCCCGGAGCCCGACACAGGGCTGGATCCCAGGACCCTGGGATAATGACCCGAGCCCAAGGCAGATGCTTAAGGACTGAGCCACCCAGGTGCCCCTGATATTTGTTTTAAATTAATTTTTCTGATATCAGTATTGCTAAACCATTTTTCTCACTAACAGCAAACACTCTGGGTTCTCTGGGTGCAATACACATTCATATTATTCCTTTATTATATAAAACAAGTTATTTTAGAAAGTTGAATTCTGAAATGATCCAAAAGAAATAATAAGCATGGTGGTATCATCTGATCATTAATATCTGAAAACCTCTGAAAGTTTATCATTGTAAAATTAAGTTTATTAATCAAACTTTTATAATTGAGAAATTAAAAATGCATGTTACTAGTACAGACTTTGAAGTTTTTATTTTTATTTTTTTTAATTTTTTTAGATTTTATTTATTTACTTGACAGAGATCACAAGTAGGCAGAGAGGCAGGCAGAGAGAGAGAGGGGGAAGCAGGCTCCCTGCTGAGCAGGGAGCCCTATAAGGGGCTTGATCCCAGGACCCTGGGATCATGACCTGAGCCGAAGGCAGAGGCTTTAACCCACTGAGCCACCCAGGTGCCGCTACTTTGAACTTTTCATGCAGGGTTCCATTTTCTAAGGAAGATATAATTTTGTGTAATTCTGAGTTGTGAAAACATCGCCCCCAAAGCTTGCCTTATTTCTCATATCTTTATATCTCCCCAGTGTCTATATATTTGGAAATCTGCTTACATACTTTTGGGTATGACCATTAGAATGGGAGCTCCATGAGGGCAGAAATCTTGATGTGTTTAGTGTGTAGTTTGTGTGTTTAGCTCCTTGTGGCCCTAGGGTCAAGAGCCTGTCCGGCACCAGTAGGTGCTCAAAGAAATCTGCCGAATGACTGAATGGTTAAGGAATAAATGCTCTTATACAGCAGCTCACATGCTTCCCTCTGAAAAGCTTACAGGAAAAAAAAAATCTCTTCTGAATAGTTCATATAACTCAGAAATTTGGATGTCCAATTAAATAACCAAGTTTGTTATTTGTTACATCTGTTAACATGAGTTCTTCTATTTTTCCTCTTTCTCCAAGCACCCACTTGAGCTTGTGGCCACGTTCCCTTTACCCAAGCCAAGATGCTTCTTTCTTCCCTCAGAGCAGAAATACAACCAGTGCTGGGAGTAAACCTCCTGATACTCTGCTTACTTCAGCCAATCCTCTAAGTTCAAGGGCTGTGATTGATTATACATTAGTCTCTAGGGGTTGAACATCTTATGTTGTTGCCTTTATGTCACTGGTTTGACTCTCTTGAAATCAGGACCTGATTCTCTGGAAACTGGGTGTCGGCTCCGAGGGGCTAGCATGGTGTTCTGGGCGAGCGGAGCCCAAGCTCTCTGTTTACGGACTGACTGGCTTTTGCTCTCCCTCGGGAATCCCCACGTCTGCTCCAGCACAAGGCTCTAAAGAGACCCACCTTCCTCCTTTTGCATGGTATGAAATTGAACACACTGTAGGGCTTAAAGACACTCATTTATGAATGTGTCCCAGTAAAATAGGAGGCAGGGCAATATGATCTCTATCCTTCTTTCTTACTCTAAAATCCCATGTTTCTGTGGGCAGAAGTAGTGTTCGGGCCCAAAGGGGGGATTTTTGAGTCCCACCCTTTGAAAGCTGGGACGAAATGATGTCCTCATTAGCGCACGTAAAAGGCAGTAATTGACTGAGTAGCTGGAACCACGCATGTGGGGCCTGGGAGGGCCATGAATGATACAGTCCCAGGGACAGCTGCCCTCGCCTGCAGGCTCCGATGTGCCTGTGTGCGGTTCGGACCCGGCCCCGAATCCCAGAAGCAGCACCGGGCTGTGAGCACATCCCGCTTTCATTCACTGCAGAGCAAGGGTCGCCATTTTCACTCTCTCTCTCTCTCTTTTTTTTTTTTTTTTTTAAGATTTTACTTATTTATTTGAGAGAGAAAATTAGTGTGAAAGGGGAGAGGTCAGAGGGAGAAGCAGACTCCCCGCTAAGCGGGGAGTCCTATGTGGGACTCGATCCTGGGACTCCAGGATCATGACCTGAGCCAAACGCAGCTGCCTAACCAACTGAGCCACCCAGGCGCCCCCATTTTTACCCCCTTGAATTGGAAGACTCTCAGACTCCGCAGAGTCGGCACCACTTCTGAATTCTGGCCCCGGGTTTTCTACGCCTTAAAAGCCCCAGACAAATTATGCCACCTCTGTAAGCTGTTTCTCTTCCACTGTGCATTTCAGAGTCATGAGAATGGAAAGCAGCGTATGTAAACCCGAGTGCAGAGTAAGTGCTCAAAATCTGTGTGCACCTCCATTATGAGGACTCAGAAGACCGGCCCGTACGTAACAGAGGGCATGTCAGCCATGCCCAGAAGAACGGCATCGAACTCTCTCCCCCAAACTCACTTTTTGGCAGGAAACTATGCTCGCCGTTTTCCCATTTGGGAGCTCTTGTACTGATCGTTAGAGCTGTTACGATCTCAGCGTGCGTGCCGAGTTCATAAAGTATGTAAAGTTCTTCTGTTGAATTAGAAAATCTTCTTTTTATTCAGCGAATTAGGGTAGAACATTTTCTACTGCACCCCCAACCCCATCAAAACACTGAGTTCAGCTCTGGAGTTACAAAGAAGCATCCAATTTACATCGTGTGAAAGTAAATATCACCCGCAATCAGCACGTGCCTGAGTTCAGCCTTGTATTTTCCTAACTCGTGGCACCTCCTTCCGTTTGAACAGTAGGAGATGTGCCTTTCAGTTGTCAGCGAATTAATGACGCCATTACCAAAAGGGGAAATTTAGCAAGAGATCCGCGCTCTTCAATAACGTGCCTGAAGGGCAGCGACGAGGTAGCTCGTAAAATAGTTATAGAGATTATTTACATCAGTCACATCACGGGTGAATGCAACTTCACGCCGTGGGGAGAAAAAGAGAGCTCCAAGCAAGTGGCTAGAACAGAATAAACTCGGCGGTATTCAGACCAATAATGCTTACCTTGTTTTCATTGAAATTAGCGATAACTACTCCAACAAAAAGGGTCAGTCCAATCATGCAGCCCAGGAATACAAAAACATGAATATAGATCCCATGCATCTGCATAAATGAAAACTACGGTTATTCATCAAAGCAGAGGAAAGCAGCTGTTGGGCATTCAAAGGATTCCATGTGCTTGCTTACCGGCCCCACACGATGAATAATAACATCCCTCACTTCCACCCAGCCTTTCAGGGAGAGCACTTCAAACAACGCCAGCATGGCATTTCCCACATTGTCGAAATTAAAATTCCGAGGATTTGCCCTGCAAGTCAGAAAGAGGAATGCGCTGTGAACTTCAGAGGAGAAGCACCCTAGGGCAAATAATCCTGTAGCTCTTTCTGGTCCTGAGTCCAGGGGTGGGGAGGGTTGGGGAGGTTGGGAGGGTCGGGGGGGGATATGTTTACCATTTGGAAGGTGGGCTCCACTGCATTTATTTGCTCAATCATAAAAATGCATGAATGTCTCATAATTTCTTAAAATGTAATGAATTATTAGGTAGTAATGGGGCATTCTTAGGGGGCGACAACAAAAGGTGACATAACTCAACTTCGAGCTCTAGACGTTCTGTGACGTTTCTGGCTCGTCCTGATTATACCAAGAGCTGGAAACACACTTTCTAGCTACGAACTACATGGGAGATTCTCACAAAGGGGCCCTGGAGTCTGGGTGTGAATTTTTTTTTTTAAAGATTTATTTATTTATTTTAGAGAGAGAGAGAGGAAGAGATAGAGAGAGATTTGGGGGCGGGGTGGGCAGAGGGAGACAGGGAGTGAGAATCTCAAGTAGATTTCTCACTGAGCATGGGGCCTGACATGGGGCTCTGTCTCACGACTCTGATGAGACCATGACCTGAGCTAGAACCAAGAATCTGAGACTCAACTGACTAAGCCACCCAGGTGCCCTGGGTGTGAATTTTGCAATAGTTTTATAAATGAAAACTGTTCTAAAGGTATGAATTATAATTCCTGATATTAATACAGAAAGTGCAAAAAGAATAGAATCTGGCCACTTTCCTTAATTCTTGATATCATGGGAATATCACACTGTAAAGCACTGATGCATTTAGAGGTCACCGAGTGGCCAGAGGTGTTTGCTCATAGTCTAGATGTTTCCAGAACATTCTCTCCCAGTGGGATTTTTCTCCCATTACCTCTGGGTGTTCTCAACAGAGACTTCTTGTAGACCCCAGCACTGTAGTATGCTATCTACATACACAGTTGATTCCTGATTTCTAAAACACACTGTCTCCACTATTATTTTTTTTGGAGGGGGGGGGATGGCTCATTTTTTGTTTTTCTGACATTTTATTTTTTTCTTCCCACGAACAAAAGTGATCTTTTCTATATACTACATCTCCTTTAGTCACTAGGGGTCTTGGCTAACATTTTTGTCGTCAGTAGAAAGAATTCAGTGTTTTCCTCTTTTCCCCCTTATCAGACTACTGCAAATAATTATAAGATCTAGATAGCTACACACTGGAAAATCATAACTACCACTGTATTTCCTGAATTTGGTGGAGAACTGGGCCTGGCACTACTAATAAGAGTAAGCCTACAGAAGACTAGCCAAATTATAGTTTGATCATTTCTTTTTCTTGCTAGTTCACTTATCAAAATTTAACCTTCATAAAAGGCAATACTCTGGGGAAAACCTGGGTTAGTATTTTCTATCACCTTTTATATATATTTTTAAAATCATAGAAACAATCATGCATTGCACCTTTATAAGTTTTAAAAAAAATATTTTAAAACGCTAAATAAATAAAACCATACAGCTAAACTGACTTGCTCCTAAAGGTTTATGGCTGATGGGTAGAAATGTTTTGCATATAGTGCAAAAGCCCCACTCAGAAATTCCTACTTTGGGATTCTGATTTATATTTTTTAAGTATGAAAGTACAAGCATATTCTCTTGGATTTTCCAAACTCCTTTCCTTTGGGTGTTTCAATTAAATTTAATACATTTTACAGAAGAGAGAAGCCGTAAGGATTCTGCAGATGCCACAGTTTTCTTGAATAAGGACTTTTTTTTTAAAGCCAAGCAAGCCAGCTCTCAGATCTGATGTTGAACTTTCTTACCCATCCATTTTCTTTATGTAAAAGTGCTTTTTTAGCTGAATTTGCAGCAACCCTAAGTACTTTCATGTTCCACATTTTTTAGAAGTTAGAATATGTTAAAAATACACTTTAAGGCTAAACCAAGAAAAAGAAAATGGAGGCTCATAGACTTACATTTTGGTTGGAAGAATACATCCTATTAAAAACATAAGTATCCATTTTAATCATCTAAGATGTTCGTGTATGCTTTGTTCATGTTACTAAAATTGGAAAGTTTAAAACTTTACCTATAACTACAGAGAACTTCAGTAAATCCCAAACACAATCCATTGTTGTCTGTTTTCCTGTTGTCCTTCCTTGATATGGAAGCCCGTTTAAATATAATCTTTTCTGGTTTATTTAAAAAATATTATAATCTTGTCTATCCAATTCAGAAAACTAAGACATGGGTTCTAACCTCACAACTGCGTTAATCTTCTACCTCCCAGTGAAAAGTGCTCCAAGACGCCAAGGTGGTGATAAGGAGGATTGCTCCTCCTCTGGGAAGAACTGGGCCCCCAGGAGGAGACGAGCTCAACCTGTAACCTTGTGTGGAGAAATATGGGGGATGACATCATCCAAAATGGCCCTTCCAAGACCCTGGAAGTATCATGTTTCTGTTTAAAAAGTAAGGAAGGGGTGTTGGGATGGCTCAGTCAGTTTAGCATCCCACTCTTAATCTCAGCTTCCATTATGGTCTCAGGATCATGAGACTGAACCCCACATTGGGCTCCACTTGGGGAGTCTGCTTGTCTCCTTCTCCCTCTGCCTCTCCCCCTCCTCACGCACTTTCTCTTAAATGAAGGGATCAATCTTAAAAACAAAAACAAGAGGAAGGTAGATTTATAGTCTTTCCTTAAGAAACATACTCAAATTGTTTGAGCTGTAACCTCTACAAAAATCTGATCTTCTGCCTCGCATGTATTGTGGTATGACAAAGTTACCGAGGGGGTAAACTCTAGGGAAGCTTCCAGTGAGCTCAGGGGCTTACTTCCGTAGCATCAAAGCCTTTAACATACTGCATTACATTATTTATAATATTAATTTCTGTTCTCCATGACACTGCATGCTCCTGGGGGCCACAGCTTGTCTCCAGTGACAGAGTACTGTCTGGAGATCAGTAAGCGCTTAATAAATACATATACTGAGACTGAGGACTGGGGCACCTGGGTGGCTCAGATGGTTAAGCATCTGCCTTTGGCTCAGGTCATGATCCCAGGGTCCTGGGATCGAGTCCCAATATGGCGGGGGAGGTCCCTGCTCAGCGGGGAGTCTGTTTCTCCCTCTCCCTCTGCCCCTCCCTCTGCTTGTGCTCTCTCATTCTGTCAAATAAATAAATAAATAAATAAGATCTTTAAAAAAAAAACAACTGAGTACTTATTTTTGATATTGCTCTGATGTGTTTCATTTTCCTATGTCCTAAACCTCTGCTTAAAACAAAACACACAGTATTTATAACATATATATATTTTATACTTTTTACCAAGGTAATTTTTATCTCATCAAGTCTGAGTGATTCAGAATAAAATGAATGTATTCATCTGAACACAGAAGAGAGAAGTCCGACTGTCTCCTGAATTAGGTAGTGCATATTTATGCCCTTCTTAATTATAATAATCAAAGAATTCCCCAATGCTAATACCAAAGATAGAAGTTATTTTTTTAATCATAAATTTGCCAATATAAAATTATAACATTTCGGCTGCTAACTCTTGATGAGCTTACTAAGGAAAATGTGAAAATTAGCATGGTTACGGTTGACATTCGCTTGACAGAAGATTTTCATTTCCCTAAAACTAACCCAAGGAACAGATGGGTCAGCCCTACTGTAATGGTGTTCAAGGGATGCCCCGTCTATCGGCTTATGCTTTTAAAATGCCGTCCGACTGGAAACCCCTAGTAATAACTTACGCGAAACAATGCATGTCAGTTCATTGGAATCCTTAAAATCACGGGTAGCTGGTTTATGGAACAGGCTGAATGCTGGAGGGTACAGCTGGGAACAGGTTTACTTTTCTCCCAACACTGCCTTCCAGAGGGTTCTAGCTCCCTTCCTGACATCATGGAGATCCCAAAGCTTTTTGGTCACTTTCGGTTATAGAAGATGAGACTCATTCTAGAAAGCCCACTCCGTTCTACATCAAACCTTTGTTCTCGTGACCTGTACAGGAACTCCTTCCTTAGCCGCTCCCCCTGATCTGCGGCTTGAGGAGGGAAGGAGAGCTCTGGCCGCTCTGTTCCCTCCTCCCCTCAGGCCCCCATCTGATTCTTACAAGATGGAGGTGTGATGACATAGAAATGGAGTTCAAGTGCATGTATTTTACACGGGCAGACGCCAGCCACGGCTGCTCTGGTCCCAGTAGCTGTCCTTCTCATGAAGCGTGTTGTCGGCCATGTTCCTACCTTCTGCAAACTTGATACTTTAACACAACATCTCTTCTACATGCCTATGACGGACACACTTTGCTCTGGACGACTCAATAAAACGCCTGAATCACCCTGCCTTGGCCTCCAGCCTCCTGATCACCCTCCCACCTCCTTGGGAGGAGGTGTTTTTAGGGTTTGCTTTTCCAATTCAGACCAACCAACCCAGAGTCCGCAGACCCAACCACCAGATACCAGACCACTGGGGACAGCCCTGGGGCCCCAGAGCCCACCGAAGTTCCTCATCGAGCCAATCCCAAGCCTGCTTGCCCTGACTCACCCATTCCAACTCAGGGAAACCACAATAAAGCCTCCGGTCCACGGTTCCCCTGTGGCCCGTGACTAGCCCTGTGCTTCCCTGTGTGGCTGCCCCACCCCCCCATCCTTTTGAGAACTATGAATAACAAACTAGCCCTTCAGTGGTAATTGTCTCTTGATCGGTTGGCCCTACTATACCTAAATTTTCTATTAATACACTATATTTTGAAACATTCCTCCGTATAAGGGTGCCCCATTTTGTCGTTCCTGCTGAGGGTCATCTTGGGGTAATTCCTCAGTTCTCATTCCTGGAAACCTGCCCACAGCCCTCTGATAGGAACACATAGCCCTTTCTAGCAGAGCTCCATCAAGATGGCGCAGATCAGGTGGCCCCAAGCCCTGATGCCTCGGAGCCTCCAGGAGCTCCTGATAACGCTGCCCTGCCATTTGGTGAAGGGCAGCTTGCCTAGACGAGCGCCTCTCCTCACCTTCCCAGTCTCTGACATGAAGCAGTCCCCATGAGGGACCTCCACTGCCTGGGGAGACTAGCACCCCTGACCTCCTCCCACACTGAAGGGACAGAAGCCATAGTACTGTCTACTGAATTCATTCACTTCCATGACCCTGTCTTTGAGCGTAGTGTTCTGGTTTACAGGAGCTGGCAGAGGACAATCTTTTAGTCAGTGCTTCTGGGATCGGCATGTTGCTCTCTTCGGAATGTAATCGAACTTTATCTCTTAATGAACTCAGCTTTGAGGCTTTTGCCAAAATTCCAAAACAGAAGGAAAAAAAAATCTCATTTGATGTCTTGATATGAATAATTATTTATGGTGTAATAAGGCATCTTCACCTTACAAAAAATAAACTCTTTATGCTTCTTTAATATTTTATTTTAATGTAAATTAGACTGCTCTTCTAGTAAGCACTGGGCTAAGGATATAGCCATGTGCTATGTACGTCCCTCTCCAAGTCAAGCCACACATCCAAATTCATCTTTTTTTTTTTCATAATTCTTCGGTATTTAAAAAAAATTAAAACCCAGTATAAATTGTACTGAACTGTTTACAAAAGTGAATCTCACATTAGAGAAATGCCAAAGCTGGTAACAGTGAGTCCTAAGGGTACAACTGGGTGAAATGCAATTTCTTTGAGAGAGTTTTGACGTTTAGTAGAACACACCAATTGTGACAAAAAAGAGTCATGGCTGTGGTTCACTTGTTATTCTAAAAGGTACAATGAAATAAAAAGAAAACAGATGGCCACTTAAAAGGACAAATGAAGTTAATAGGATACTCGGTTCATCAACGAAGCCTACTGAGAGATTTCATTCATGGTCATTAGTAAACTGGATGAGAAAGAAGGTACTAGGCATTTCTAGCTTTAATGTAAATGCTTTGAAAACTCATTTTCAAGAAAAATGAATTTTAAAGAGAAAGTGAGATATAATCATGTTCCTGATTACTCCTTTCCAGTGTTTCCATAATGGAAATCCTTCAATGAAAATGGGTTTTGAAATTGAAATAGCTTTATGATCTGGGCTTCTCTACAACTGTTAAAAGGTTATCAGATTCTCCCTTAAAGATATAAACTCAGGATGAGTTTAGTTTTAATTTGATAGAAAATCCTTGTCTTTTAAGCCTCACTAATTTCTAATGCCATACGAATAGAGATACATACTTCAAAGTATTAGAAAAATACTGGGCTGATAATCCATTAGTTTCTTGAAACAACACAGGACTCAGTGTGTCACTTGCTTTCTCGTTTACTGTGTTTTTGCATCTTGTAGTAATTCAGTGCTTTGCCTTGTATTCCCTAAAATCATCTTGGCACCTCTAGCAAAATTCCTTTTCATGCCATACTGTATTGATTCAAAACCTTATACTGACAAATATAACATTCTTTAGGATCCTTTTCAGATATGCTTACCAAACACGGGGCACCCAAAATCCAGGCTTTTTCTCTCCAGGTCTTAGTTTTAAATTTAAGTTCTTGGACACACTTACATTAATTCTGAATATGCCATTACAATCTTCCTAAAATAGGGGGGGAAAAAAGGAGAGGGAGTTTGGTCAGACAATGAGCTCCTAAAAGATCAAAGATAAACACTTAACCTAGAATAGGAAAGGTTTTTATGTGACAACAGGGATGTGGACAGCCACCCAGCAAATAGGGACAAGGACTGCAAAGATGAGCAGTGAAAATTTGCACGGGACACATTCGCAAGTAGGCAAAGGATCCAAACAGACATTCCTCTCGGGAAGACATACAAGTGGCCAATATGCACATTGAAAGATGCTTCGTGTCCTTAGTCAGCCAGGAAATGCAAATCATAAACCTCGATGGGATACCACTTCCCATCCACTAAGAAGGCTATAAGCAAAAACTCAGATAATGAGCTTCAACAAGGATGTGCACAAATTGGAATCCTCTGTATCCCCTTATCCCTCTGACACCTCCATGCCTCACACACTGCTGGACGGTTGGGAAAATGGTGCAAACACTTTGGAAAATAGTGTGGCAGGTGCTCAAATGACTGAACAAAGCTTTACTGCAGGACCCAGCAATTCCGCCCCTAGGTTTTTACCCACGAGAAATGAACACAGATATCTTCATGGACACCTGTTCCATGAATGTTTATGTCATTATTATTGTAAATAGCTTAATTATGATGGTCAAGACATAGATTCATCAGTGGATGAATACATAAACAAAACGTGGTGTAGCCACGTCGCGGAATATTATTCAACCCTAGAAAGGAAGGAAGGGCTGACATGGGCCATGATGTGGAGGCACTTTGGAGTCCCTGTGCTAAATGAAAGAAGCCAGCCACTAATGACCATATGTTATGTGACTGCACGCACGGACAAGTCCAAAGCAAGGAGCTTCACAGGGATGGGAAGGTGCGTGGTTGTTTGAGGATGGGAGTATCAGGGGGACAAGGGTAAAGAGGGGGGGAGGTTCAAAGACAATGTTTCATTTTGAGGTGATAAAAATGTTTTAAGACTGACTATTCTGCAACTCTGACTATGCCAGAAACTATCGAATTGTACAACTTCCAGAGGGCAAACTGTATAGTATGTAAGTTATATCTTTTAGAAGATTTTAAAAAATGAGTAAGAAGCTTTTCACTCATTTTCTGTCTTGATTCTTCTTTTTGTCTTATCTTTGAGTCTTTGGCTGTGATTGTCATGTTTTGAACCTAAACCCCTTTCCTGGATATAATAGGTATGCACTTGGCTATTTCGATGGAACTTCAAATTTTAACCTGCTAAAGTCACCTTCAACCTTCTTTCCTCCAACTTTCCCCATTTCTGTCCATGGACTAGTACCTTGTCAACCCCGGCAAAAAGATCTCAGAGTCGTCTACGGCTTTCCCCTGTCCTGCTTGGGCCTCCTTTCTATTCTTATTTCCAATAGTTTAGTTAAAACCAACATTATTTCCCTTTGGATTACCAATGACATCCCTTAAAACAACAGCCCTCTTATACAAATAATACTGCTTCAACTTCAAAGGCATGGAGAAACTTACCTACCATAACCCAAAGACAAACACAGTTGACCTTTGGACGTATATCCTTCCAGTTTTTTTCCCTGGGTGTGTATGAGATGGCACAGTTTGACCCTTCCATAGGTCACTTTGTCATTTAAAATATACTGCACTTACCATCTCACAGTAACTTTACACGTTCACCTACAACATTATTCCTATTGGCTGTGTGGTGCTGGATCAGAGAGAGGCCCCCTGATGTATTTGGCCTCATGGTTCCTTCCGGGGTGTCTTTTTGAACCCGCGAGAGCCCACCTTTGATGAGTGAGGCGTCCTGGCATCTGAGTTAAAAGCATGGACCATGGGACCAGGCTGCCTAGACATGAGTCATACCTTCCCCACTTATTTTGGGGTGAACTTGGGCAAGTTATTTAACCTTTGTTCCTCTATCTCTAGCTTGTTGTGTGTATGAGTAGATAATGTAAAATCACGATACACTTAGGCCATTATTAAGACACTGAGTCCAGTAAGATGTCCTCTGGGCTTCCTCTTGAAATGTTGTCATCTTTCTGGCCTCCATTCAATGAGTCTAAAACAAGCCTGCTTTCCTGATTTGAGCATGGAGATGAAAGCATCAGCTCTTTATCGCCCCCCTCGTTGGCTACTTTGGTTCGCCATGACCTTTATACCATGTTCCATGTTATGTCTTCTCAGGCTTATCGAAGTTCCTGGAACCTCTGGCGATGCAGGTGGGGCCTCACCCAGTGTGTCTCTTCTGCCCTGCCCCTTCCTGAAATCCTCGGTGAAACACAATCTATAACCTATTTTGACTGGACAAAGATGTGACCTGTATTTTACAACCGTTTGAGAAAGAATAATTTTTATAATTGGTGGCCTTGAAAATGTAGACATTTTTATACCAATGAAAAATCTCTATGAGATAGCCATATTTGCTGGAAATAGAGAAGTATGTATTATAGGTAGGCTCTACTCAGCCTTCGGGCACATGCGTTTTAACAGAGTAAGGTATTCTTTCTCCAGAATGAAAGAGGAAATGCTTTTGTTGTTTGTACATAAGCAGTGTGTAGCTCATTCTTTTAATCCACTTGTACCCAGGGCAGGATCCTAAGAGAAAGGACACCACACCTGTCCCGTCTTTCTGCAGGCTACATCACCGAGTTACCTACGACATACTCCCATCTGGCCTTGGAGGCCAGGCTCTCACCAGTGACACCAGTAGAAGTGAGGTGTGCTGCCTCAGGGCTGTGAGCCTCAAACATGGAGCTGGTTCTGTGCTCCTATCTGCCAGCTAAATGGAGAAGACTCCGAAGACAGCCACGGGTAGACAAAGAAGGAAGACAAAAGGAACTTGGGTCTCCGAGAGGACATTTGGAGGAGAGCTGTCCACCTGACCCCAAGACGCAACCTGTTCATTTCATTACTTTCAGCTAGTGAAACACTGGGCTTGTCCAGAGCTGCCTCCTCTTACTAACACTGACTGAACAAAGACAAGGCAAGGGGCAGTAGCGGAAGGGGTCAAGCGTGGGTCTTTGGTAGCTGTCCTACTGGGGAAGATTCTGGACTTCCCAGTGGAGAGAAAGCTGGAGCAGAGAAGCATTGAACAGTGGTATGACAGTCAGACTTTGCCTCTTGTCCTTTCTGTGGGGCTGTTTGCTGATATGAGTCTTCTGGGACAACAGAGGCAGAATTTAGTTAGTGGAGGCCCAAAGGGAGAGTGTCTGAGCCTCACAGCTACAAGCATCTGGAATCTTGGGTGGGTGTGCCGCAGATGTCAACAGAGACTCACACCGAAACAGCAGGAGAGAGTAGAATAATCTGGGGTGTGCTTTTAATCCCACATACCTGTGCTAGCCAGAAGAGACATAGTGCCCGCTTTAAGCAGAAGGAGTTGGCAGGATTCGAATTCTTAGTTCATGAGGAGTCCTCAAAGTAGCCTCAGCACGTGCTGGTGCTGACCGAGAGGTGGCGAATTACCTCAATTTAAATCCCAAAAGGATCTAAGGCAGTATCTTAAAAAAAGATAAGCAGTTTCTTACCCTTCTAATAATGTTGGGATCATTGCACTTGGCCAGTTTTCCCGCAAAAAGCTGAACTCCAAAGCTTGCGAAAACAAGCATTAATGTCAACAAAAGGATAGAGACCTGAAAAAGAATTGGTGAGATGTCACATCTCTGGGTAAGAAATTCAACAGTAGGCTTGATTTGAGCAGGGATAGGGACGTGACTTTTCAGAGGACATAGTATGAAACCCTTAGTCTTTTCAGGGTATCGTCTAACTTTTCCATCTTGGGTCATTCAATTAGCCTCGCTGGAATGTTAAAAGGAGGGAATTAACAACAGTTTTTGGGTTTTGGAATAAAAACATGTGACTTTCAGGTAAGAAAATATTTTTGATATGACTTGGGTTTTTCTGATTTTGGAATCGACACTTTAATGAAACCGAAGAAAAGTGTTTGAATAATTAGATTTTCCCCCATTTTCTCGAAACGGATTCCTATCTCTACCAGCAGAACATAAATTAGAGAGAGACAGTGGTCTGGCTTTCTTGTGAGTAGTGAGGGCATTGAGAGGAGGGAGATAGATCATTGGGTCCTGAAAAGCAAGTCTGTTCATTGACTGGTGCTCCCTCTGCTGGGCGATGTCTTGGTCTCAGCAGAGAAGTGGCAAAGGGGAAAACACTGAACAAAACCACTGATCTGGGGCCCGGGTGAATCAGATCATCTAAACATACACCTTAAATATACTAAAATCACACAGAAACATCATCAGGAGAAAGGCACAAATAGATTCTTTGCTAAATTCTATCACAGCTCCAAGATGCATGCATTTCAGGTAATACCCCTTTTTCCTTCAGTTCCAGCTGGGTGAAACGCCACCACGTTGTGGTTTTAGCACAAAGAAAATGTGGGGTTTCAAACACGTCTTTAAAAAAATATTAGCGACTCTGTACCTATAGAAACATCACAACCTGTCTTTAAAATACCCTAGAATCAACTGTAACCACAGCTGTTCTCTCCCCATAGGTGCGTCTTTAGAAAGCAAGATGTAAAATAAGCTTATGTAAATTAATTCATGTTTTCCATGCACGAGCAGAACTCATCAATAATAAAAAGAATCCTTTGATCACTCCTTTGTAAGGCACGGGTCCTTCTGTAATGATTGGGAGCAACGAGCTTCCAACTCATCGTTTTTTTTCTGCAGCATTGCTCTTGGAAGACCCTCAATCAGGGTTGCCCAACTAAAAAGAATGTTTTCTCCCCATTTTCAACTATTCATTCCTGTATCCTGAGGCTACTTAAAGTGAGGTATACCTATATGTTACATTTTTTTTAAGCCATTTTATGTTAACACTCCAAAGATCAGAGACAAAATCTATGCTGCAAGAAACTGGGGACATGTGAAATAAAATAAGGAGCCCAAATGGGTTAACTGCTACTATTTGTGAAGTAGATGGTGTGGAGTCTTATCTTTAATTTCCAGATAAGGAAACTGCAACCCAGAATAAAAATTAGGGTCACGAGTTAGGAATGGAAGTGTTAACAAATATGACCTCTTGTATTCTTCCTTTCATCGTATTTTCACTAAAAATGTTCATTGAATTAGACGTACCAACAAGGCAGAGCATGCATGGGTCAAGTTCCGAATGTGTGCTGTGTTTTCTCAGTGCCTTTACAGTCCCCCGGCGATAAACACTGCAGACTTAGCCCCCCCGCTAGCGAGACTCCCTGTGCCCCCTCGTTCGCGTCATTCCAGACCCGGGCTGTGGGAACCAGAAGCAGCGGGGCGGGCAAGCGTCACGTACCAAGAAAATTTCCTTGAAGCCGCTGAAAAGTTCTCGAACTACTTTCCTCATCTGGGGCACGAGTTTGAATATCCGCAGAGGCCTCAGGCACCGGAGAACCATTAGAAGCTGAGCTCCCGATTCGGCAGGCACGTTTTGAGGCATCCAGCAGAGAAATATCAAGCTCACCTAGTGAGGGGAAAAATCCCTAGAATTTATACAATTTATCCTTCGCTCTCTACACTGAGAGCCAAGTGCATACAACTGGCCTTGAGCAAGAGATTCCATATGGCCCACAGGACAAGCATTCACTGGGTATATATTCGATCTCTTAATTCTGAACGCTGAGCTCTGAACCCAATCTACACCTGCTAGTGGTGCCCAAGGAAAGTCGTTAGCTGTTCGCAGGCATGACATAGGGGTGACCACACTGTGTGTGTGTGTGTGTGTGTGTGTGTACCCCCAGTGCACTCTGCTCCTTATTTTAACTTACACACTCGAAACACAGGTTGAAATTCCTTTGATCATGGATACTAACCCTCATGCTTGACCTGATTCTCACTATTTTATGGACGATCTTAAGATACTGCATGTCAGTGGTCACGATCCTCCTTGTTATGTTGGAAAAGACACTGACTTTATGCCTTCTTGGACATAGGGAAAAAATGAAATTTCTTTGAGTCCCTTCGTCTGGTTTCCCAATGTAGTTTAACTGAAGAGTTGAATGGTCACCTGGTCTAGTCAGGTATTTCGTATACTGGAATTGAAAGAAAGGTCCAATCCCTCTCATGTCAGGTTGCTTTTGGCAATGAGGAGCTCATCAATCAATTGTATGAGAGAGGGGGGTTTGTTTGTTTGCTTGTTTGTTCTAGTATGGGAGCCACAGGATTATGGGGTGCAAATGAGATTTCTGTCATAGGCCTTATTAATGTATGTCTTACGTGTACAAGAATGTGATTGATGTATGTGAACCATATCCATGGAAATTTTGAGTGTTTCTCATTTAGATTTTTACATGCGTGCCTTTCCTTTGCCTGTGGTAGACTACTCAGTAATCACATCCAAACCTTGGAACTCACATATATTTCTCTTGTACTGAAAAAGGCAAGAGAGTTTTCAAAGCCACAACATCTTACATTTCGGAAATAACTGGAGACTTACAAGATATATAAATATGTCCATGACTCCGCCAAAGTCCCTAATGACAGCAGTTGGAGTGAAAAAGAGGCCATCTGCCATAATCTTCAGATTAAGCTCGATGCTCATGAATATCACAAACACGTACTCAGCAATCTGAAATGGGCAAGAGGCAGCCGGGTCACCAAGAAGGGAAAAACCCGCAGCCCCGAGTTTTCTGCCGAGCTGTGGGCTGAGATGGGGCAGCCGTACCTGCAACGTCGGGGCGTGCATGACTCTTCGAAAGGGGGACTCAAACATCATGGAAATGCAGGAACAGATGGTTACGATGATCATGACCCAGTCCAGGTAAGTCACCAATCCCAGCAAATCACTGCCAAAGACCAAACACAACGAGGAACGGACGCTTCAGGGAAGGCCATGCAGGTCACAGAAAACCCTTCGGTGATTCTATACATGTGACTGGCATTTATTTCGAAATCCCCCATTGTCTATTTCCCGGCATGATACAGCAAGAAAATAACAAGAATCTTTACATTTTTATGCAGCATAAAATAGCACATGGAACTTTCAAAAGCACATGGAAAACGGGCTTTGTGATGCTTACTAAAGCTGATGGTACTTGGTATTCTTCACGGCTCCTGTGACGGGATCTGTTTTAGATCTGTAAGAGACAACAAACACCAACTTGGGCAACATAGCGAGTGTGCTCTCACGTGGCAGCACGGTATTTATAACCATCTTATCTACCTAAAATCTCTTTCATATCCTCTGAACTGTGTGACTTTCCGAGGCAGAGAACATGAGATGACAGAAAAAAAATTGGAATTTGATGTTTGTGAGAGTAAAGATTAAAATTTCTCAAAATACTTGATTTGGGAATTCATGAATCCAGTCAACAGTTTCTGACATGGTTGTGACAAAACTTTGACTTCCATTAAAAACATTCTGCTAAAATCTCTGCCTTAGCCTTTCAAGAACTTTCCTCAAAAAGTTCTTGAAGAAAGTTCAGGATTGTTCAATTAAACCTCCGGAAATTAAACTGAGCTCTGCCCCTGCGTTTAACCATGATCTTGTGGAGTGATTTATGCGGAATTTCTTGGGGCCCCCACTTCTAAGTTTCACTTTCAGGGAGCCCGTGGCGGTCTGTGTGTGTGTGCTCCCAAGGACAAGAGAGCCTCCCTCGGTCCACGTCAGCTGCAGAGCTGACGAAAGAGAGTAGGTCCACACTGAATGAAGTGGAGAATTAGCTGTTAGGTGTTAGCTGGAGGCAGCCAACAGGCTAATTCCAGATGAAACACTCCCTTGAGGAACGGATCAAATCAACTCTCAACTACCAGCTTCTTTCTTTACTGTGTGAAAACTCAGGGAAGTTTTAATCACTATGACTCAGGTGCTTTAAATGGTGAGGGTCTTGCTAGAACATCTGAGAGAACACTAGACGGCCAGTCAGAGGGAGTCATGAGCTACCTCATGTCCCTGCGCCAAGCCCTTAACCACTGCTGACCTAAGTGTCCTCCTCTGTTGGAGGAGGGGAGGATACAAATGACACCAGATGGTTCCCGAGGTGTCCTCAGTCCTGGAATATTACCACAGTGTATTAGTTTCCTAGGGCTGTTGTAACAAAGTAGCACAGAGCGAGTGGCCGAAACAATAGAAACATTTTTTTCTCAGCTCTGGAGGCAAGAAGTCTGAACAGAAGGTGTAGGCAGGGTTGGTTCCTTCTGGGGGGCCGTGAGGGAAGGACCTGTTCTAGGTCTCCCTCCTTGGTTTGTAGATGGCCATCTTCTCCCTCTGTCTTCACGTTGTCTCCCTTCTGTAAGTGTCTGTGTCCAAATGTCCCCCTCTTATAAGGACAACAGTCATATTGGATTAGGGCCCATCTTAATCCCCTCATTTTAATTGAATTACCTCTTTAAAGAGGCTATTTCCAAATAAAGTCACATTCTGAGGTACTAGGGGTTAAGGTTAAGGTGATTTTGGGGGGCAGGGGGACGCACGCAGTTCAGCCCATAACACATTGTGATCATGATATGCTGCTAACAATAGCGTTGGGGAATAGACCCAACTATTTAGATGGAAAGCTTTCACACTTCCTCCAAGACTCTTAAGATCTTCAGGATATTTACTAAAGTTAAGCAGGACAAAAATTCTATTTCGTCCACTGGTTGCCTGTTGACGTTGCCTTGCGTTGTCACAAATGCAGTGTCGTCCTGGTCGACCACACCGATGGCCTCATAACAAAGCTCTTCCATGTGGGCCGGGACAGAGACAACGTCTGGCGGGCTTTCTTCTCGTAACAATTGGTAATGGAAGCAAAAGTCAACTTTACTTCTATTTTACATCATTGTATTTTACATTATTCCAGAATAATCCAATCAAGGTATTTTCACCACAAAGAAACTACAAGTCTGAAAGAAAGTGTGGGCAATGACCTTCCCCATGTCATTCAGTCCACTCTTGGCTCAGTATTTCCCAAACAAAATGTGGAGTTGGTAACACCACAGAAACGAATTGGGTGACTGTTAAAATCGGCACATAAAAATGACTGTTCGGTGTTTTATAAACGTGAGTTTTATGTAAATGTTAACGACTTGCAACCTCCATTTGTTTTCCACCGGGTCGGCCCCTCGGCCAAGAGAAGCAGCGTGGTTAATTAGCCCACGGTTTATCTCGTGACCCCATTAGGATCACATGTTTCCTTCTTCCTCGTGTGACGACCCCCATTAGGATCACATGTTTCCTTCTTCCTCGTGTGACGACCCCCCCCTGCCGTTTGTACACGCAGGTCGAACACCCGGCTCAGGTGGATGTACTCACGCGTTGAAGCGTGCCCGGACCACCACCCGGCAGAAGTTTCTGAACCTGTGCTCCCGTCCAACGATGAACAGCGGCTTGTCGAAGTAGGGGTGATTCTCTCTCAGCTCCTCTTCCTGCACTTTCCTGGAAGGGGAAATCCACAGACAGGAAGGCTGAGGGAAAGGCTGTCATTCCAGAGCAAGAGCCCAGGAAGACCGTAGCGCCCCGTACCTCTTCATTTCTGCCTGTTCCTTTTTTTCCTGGATCATCTTGATTTCACTGTCTTCTCTTTGTGCGTTTCTGTATCTCACTGTATTGGAATGCTAGAAATACAATAAAAGGGGGCACATCAAAATGGAAGATTTTTTTTTTTTGAAGGCCCAGAAAGATCGTTTCTAGAAAAGCTGAAATAAATATGTTTATTTATTAATTTAAGGTAGTAAATAAATATCTTTATCTTGATTTTATATTTTTAATGACCACAGTCATCTTAGCAAGGGTATTTTTTCCTTCGAAAGGGTATCTCTTTTCCAATAAAAATATTTATTGAGGACCAATTATGTGCCAGGCACTGTTGTAGTGCTGGGGATATGGCAAAAAAGCAAAAAGAAAGGGTAAAATCCAGCTCTTGTGGGGCTGATGATCTAGTCAGGGGAAACAGATAAAAACTGAGTGACAATACGGGACGGTGTTAGAAGATGTTTAGGACCATGGTAAAAAAAAAAAAAAAGAAGAAGAAAGGGGACAGAGAGTGCTAGAAGGCTCCACGTTTGGCCAGTCACAGCAGGCCTCAATAAGAAGCTGTTATTTGAGCGAAGACGAGAGAAGGATCTACAGGCCATGGGGGCATCTGAAGAAATGTGCTTTTGCAGAGGAGGAGTGGGTCCTCATGCGCAGGGAACAGCTGTGTGTCCATGGAACAGCCAAGACGACCCATGCGTGGAGTCAAGAAGGCAAGCACCAGGGTAGGGGACACTGAGGTCAGAGGGCTGGGAGGGTCCTGCATGATCAGACCAGGGAGCTCTGGTTCTCACTCCCTGGGACATGGACAGCTGTTGCTCAAATAACCTGACAGATATTGTCACAAGTATGCCTTAGATTTCCTTATCTGTATCTTCTATCATTTGGAATGAGTGAAACAGGTGAAGCTCTCTATTTTACATTGCTTCTGTTATGTAGGAAAAGACATCCGGAGTTATTTTTTAGGGAATTAGCAGAGTCTTATCATCTCTTGCTATGGAGAAGGTGGGGGATTTCTTTTCATCATATGTCTGGGGAATAAATAGAAGAAAAAATCTTTGAAGAAGAATTAAGCCTCTGGAATTGAGACTATGCAGGTAGGACTTTTCGCTTTGTATATTTAAACACATATTTTCAAAGCCATATTCTAGTTTGATTCCTTAGACTACCTATTTCTAGGGAATCACACTGAAGGAAAGTGCTTTGAACTAGTGTTGCCTCTCGGAATTTTCTCCTTGAAGTCTTCTCCAAGCAAAATGCCTGGCCCCCAAGTTATGCGTACATAGGCCATATGTTGGATCTGATCACAATTCTATGTAAACAATATGGCAGATCATACCAGACAGAACTCTGGCTTAAAAGTCATGGTGCAAACAGATGTGCACACCAGTTAGAACCTTGCAAAAATGGGTGATGATGGTACCAGGTGTTCTCATCACCTGTTGTCAGTTGTGCTTGGAATACTTAGGAGAATCTACTCTAACAGTTTCTACCAATTGAAAGCAGTTGGATTATTCTGGAAACTCCAGAAACTGAAGAAAGGACAGGTAAAGTGGTGAAAAAGACAAATAAAACCCCAAAACCCTAAGGCTTGCTACCTTTCTCTTGCGAGACCTCCTTTCTCCAATGCCATCCTTGGTTCTGAACATTCAGGACTCTGCTTCCTTAGCCAGTGTAGCTAGACTCAACTTAAGACCTATATTTTAGTGAGGGCATCACCAGTGATAATTATTTGATATGTACTTTGCATGTCTCTTAGAAATCTCGGCATGATACAGCTGTTGGTGAGGCTAACCCAGAGGTTAGACTTCTGCCTCTGTGGGTTTCCTGGGTTTTCATGTGGCTTGTTTCTTCTCTTTGTTCAGGTCTCTGGTCTAATAATACAGAGGTCTGAACACTGACCATCTTCTCGAACATTCCCTGCCCCCAAATCTACACCTTTGATTTCTTTACATCATTTTATTTTTCTTTATAAGGCAGAGTAAAACTGTCACAGCAATGAAGGTAAGATGGAAAATAAGTATGATGGAAAATAAAAAAATCATTCCAGAAGTGATTCTGTATTTGTTTCCTTGCTTAGTCTTTGTGTCTTACCAGGATATAAGTTCCTGGAAGGCAGAGGTTTTTGTCTTGTTTCCCCACTGCTTCTCCTCACTTAGAACAGGGCCTAGCACATAATAAGCACTTGATACATTTTTTTTTAGTTAGTTAATAAATCAACAGATGACCTAGAGTCCAAAAGCAAAGAAATTCTTGGGAACTAGTATTCAGTCTTCGAAAGAAAAATACTTCTAGAAATAAGATTGTATTTTTTAATAGGTAAAGCCCTGAAGTTATAGACACTGGATCTAGATTCCAGAATATTTGGAAATTTTAGTAAAGGTTTAAAGTTAATGATAAAAGTCAATTCTATAAAATACTTTAAATATCTTTAATGTCAGTCAAAGGCAAGTGACACGTCACTTTTGTGTTGCTATCTTAATGAAGACGTGTTTTGTGGGATGTCTGGATTTTTTTTTTTTTAAGATTTATTTATTTATTTGACAGACAGAGATCACAGGCAGAGAGGCAGGCAGAGAGGCAGGCAGAGAGAGAGGAGGAAGCAGGCTCCCTTCGGAGCAGAGAGCCTGATGTGGGGCTCGATCCCAGGACTCTGGGATCATGACCTGAGCCAAAGGCAGAGGCTTTAACCCACTGAGCCACCCAGGCGCCCCGGATGTCTGGATTTTTGAACAATTAATGGTCACTCTTTGGTATTGGCCATTCCGTTTGCTTCCTGAGTTTCCTGATTCTCTCTGATATAAATTCTTACGGAGACAGGTCAATGTGACAGAAGGACCCAGGCGCTGGAATGTTCTAAACTGTAATTTAAATGCTTTTTCATAATCATGCTTCCCAAATCCAAAGCATTGCTGAGAACTTACATCTTGAGTCAGGGTTTCGAGAGATTTCCCCCTGCTGATCCTCTGGCTGTTGGATCCATGTCTCAGTGACCTAAAACCACAACCAACTGGTCAATACATCCAAGACCAAATTTTGACTTTTGAGCCTTGACCGTTTTAAGAACAAAATAAAATAACTTTTCCAATACCGTCACAAATGCTTATTATTTCTCTTTGTAACAAAAGCTTTCATTATTCAAATGCCTTTGAGCCCATCTCACAAATTGCAGAATTTTTTCCTTCTGATCTTAAAAGTAAGAATCTGGCCATCACCAAGGAAAAGGTTTTTGAAAGATTTTTTTGACTCTTTGAATCTGATTGTGGGTTTCATTGTTGCCATCAGCAAATAGAACAAAGTTCCTCCTGCACGCCTGTCTACCAACCAGGGCGGTGCACAGAGACCATTTCCTGCAAAACTCCTTTCCTTGTTTTCTCTGCAGCTTTGTCTCCTGGTGTATTTACCTGCGCTCCTGGCGGATGTGATGTTGCACACTGAGAATTGACCTTTCCTTTGCAGGCTGCCCCTCAAATGATCCGCTCAGCATGCGCTGTCGAGTGCAAGCTCTAGAAAAAAAAAAAAAAAGGAGCCCGAGATAAATCGTGATCTGTACACTTGGGATGAATAATACATAACTGCTCATTACTCTTATTATTTTTAAGGAAACACCAATGATAAGGCAAAACACAGCAAATGACACATGACCATGAAGGAAAATGGACTTGAGGCTTGATGTCAAGAACACTGACAAAGCAGAACCACCACAGCTACAGGGCGGGGCCGGGAGATAGGGAGCTCCCACCCGCCACGACCTGCCTCCCCCCACCCCAGGGGACAGCGCCCATCAGGGTCCCGCAAGCCTCGCCATAGGTAGGCATGATGTTGGTTTTGAATTTAGTCAAGGGGGTTTCTAAGAGCAACCCTTTGGGGAAGGATTTGTCCACCCAGGTCCCTGGGATGATAGAGTCTATGTCCCAAGGAGATTCTGCAGAACTCCAGGGAAGTAGGAAAACATAAAACCGGAGGCAAAAGTGACTGACAGAGAGAGGTAATGAGAGCTGAGATTAGTACCTAGAAAACCTCAGTCTGAAGCCTGTGGCTTACAGGCGACCCGTTACCTCTTTCTTTGCAAACCACGGAACTCTGAAGACTTTTTTAAAACGTGCCCCCTTGGAACCATACCTGGGCTGGTATAAGTTTCAGATTTGTAATGAGGGAAGATAATTGGGTAACTCAACACCTGGGGTGTGAATGATTGGAAGAGAAAACAAAATTCCTCTTCCAGAAAGCTCCCTCCATCTGGAAACGACAGCAATTCCCTTGACGTAGTCAGTCAAGTGGAGAGAAAATGATACAGAGGCTCAGAGACCTGTGTCCCACAGGCGACACTGCCACCAACTAGGTGAGTGACCTTTGGGCTCAGTTTTCTGATTGGTAAAGTGAGACAAGACCCTGATCTCAAAGAAAACTCATAGACTTAAAATACCAGGGTCTTATGTTACGCAAATTTTATGATGCCGTGTTTGTTCAACACATGACTTTTGTCATTGCATTACGTGAAACTTTCATACTTATGCTTCCTAAAGTGCATTTCTAGATTGCCTTTGAATTAGATTACCGTCTGTCTCAGAGTCCAGATTTTCAAGAAAAAGACCCATGTCTCTCTCTAGCACACTTGCAAGCCGCTCCGATGATAGCACGTGTATATTTGAGTCATTAAAAATACCTCTGATGCCAATGAAGATAATCACGGCAAATACCTATGAAAATCATGCAAATTCAGTGAATGTAAATGCATTTTTGGAAGCCATCCTCACCACATCCCTCTCCTTGGTTTACTAAACACCATGGAGAATTTCTACGTAAAATCCAAAGTCAAAATTTTGCCGAACACGGAGGATCTATGGCAGTGAGAGACAGAGAACGGGCCTATTTCCACGACCAGGATGGTGTCCCGCAGGAAGACACATTTGTAAGTTAGGCTGAGTTCACCAAGCTTTGCATGATCTCGCACGATGTACATAGACTAAGACTTGTTCTTTGGACCAAGGGCTGGAAACGACGAAGCATCCGGAGAACATCTATTTGGAAAGCTGTGTTGTCTTGCCACAGATCTACAGATTCTTTGCCTTTTGTGTAAACCTTTAGCCACGGTCTTAGTAACCTTTATTTTTTGTCATAAGAATCCCCCAAAGTAGCTGAGCCCTTAGGGCTTACATACAAAACACAAGCAACTTGGATGGCGTACACACGTTCGAGCTGGCCGTCCCTGCTCTGTTTGGCGTGGAGAAATGACACTGGCTCCGGGCTGCCTGTGACACAGGACTGCGGGACGTGCCCCACAGCCCAGTCTGAGCATGCGCGGGCATTCTTGCTGGGGAAGAGTTAGGACCGCATTTACGGACTCCAGAACCTCATGGGTGTCCCAACTTCCACCTCAACTCAACACACCCACGTCCTCTGGGGTAGCTCTGTGGAACCTGCTGAGACTCCGTCCTCTGACCCAGCAAGACAGGAAGGTGTCCATGGTGGGAGGTGCAGCCGCTATTGGAAAGAGTCCACGTGCAAGGGCATCCCTTCCATTCCCCCACCAGCAACACGGCTGCAGCGCAGAGAGCAGCTCCTTTCCTCTTTGGCTCAAGACCAGCTCTGTCTTTCCCACCGGGGCTAGAGAATTTGGAACATAACAGTAAAATGGGCTGGAGTTTCAGCTGTGCTGTGACATGTGAATCTTTGTTCTCCAGATGAGAAGGTCAGGGTGACCGGGGTGGGGTGGGGGGAGGCTGGCTTTTAGCTCTACCCTACCAGCAGAAATCGTGTGTTGAATCAGACTGAGACAACCACTCCGACGGGTAGGATATAGAAAACCGCAGGCTCTCATTTCCTCTTCCGATCACTTTCTTCTGTGTATGTAACAGTGTTTGTTAATATAATTTCAAACCGGAAAATGACGAGCAAAAGAACAAAATGCTCAGTACCTTGGGCCAGCTAAATCGCCTAACAGGTGGCTTCAGAGCTGTGTTCGAGTCAAGCAAACACCTTCGTGGTTTCCATTTCCTTGCTGCGGGGACCCTGCCAGAGCTTTGCCTTCTCTGAGCAGAAGCTGCTCGCCCACCACCTCTTTTCCCGGAACTGCAAAGGTCCCCACGTGACCTGAGCAGAGGGAAATCGGGCAGATGCAGCCCTCTTCCCTTGGCATTCTGAGGTCCCCTTTGGTGCCTCTGGCTCAGCGCAACTATCTCTGAGCCCCTGTTCCAGCCCCACACCCTAGGGCTGCCCCCACATCTGTGCCAAGACAAAGGTCAACAACGGTCTCCATCTTTATGGGCAGCTCAACTCTTATGGAGTCTCTTAGACCAAACGCTCTGATATCTCAGTCTTTCCTTTGAGCATCTAGTGGTTTTTGAAATAGGAAATTCTTTGGGAAACGCTAGAGATTCTTAGCGGTAAACTAGGGGCTACATTCATCTAGCAAACTGCTAAATAAACATTTGGGTGAAGGTCATTTGCAGGGGTTGGGGTGAGTGGGGGCACATGATGGGCAGTTCATTTGAAGCCTCCTCAAGGCTTTTTTCCTCTACTAAGGACAGTGATGGATCTTAATAAAATCAAAACTCAAAATTCTGTTCTGGATACCACACGCATTATAGTTAAAAACCGGTTCTTTATCTATAACAGCTTCCCCACAGAAACAACAGGTAATAGCACAGAAGAAACAACTCTTCCACAGATACATAAATCTGTCTAGAAGAAAACATATGGGAAACATCTAATTACATTATGCAGAAGTACCAGCTGCCAAAAAAGGGGTTTCCTACAGATGAAGGGAGGAACTCGGTCGGCAGGACATAGATCTGGGGAAGGAGGGGGCAGGTAGGAAGCTCCGTAACACTCCCACCCTGAGGACACCTGGACGTTGAAGCAGGTACAGAAAGAAGCCACATCAGGATGCTTCCGCAGAAGTAAAACAGCCTATACATAAGCCACTGTCACGTTCTTTGATAATGTAAAATATTTTGCGATTTTGGAAAATAACAGGCTTGGTAGAAAATTATTCACTTCAATCTGGCACTACTGGATTCCACTAAGAGGTTATACATTCTCTCATACGAGGTGCCAAGGTTCACACAAAAGTATGGTAAGCGCCTGCTTTATTATTTTTACGAGGAAACACAATTGTATTACACACAAGCATACACTGTAATTCAAACGGCGAATACCAGATAGTATTTCTGACATGAGTAATATAATTACAAACTTTGACTTAAATGGGTTCTGAGAAGGAATAGGAAGGGAGAAATGAATATTCACCCACGTGAAAGCATAAAGAATGCTTTATCTCCTGTAGCAAGTTATTAATGCTCATGGCGTTTTGTCATCACTGGGCCCCTCCCTCGAGAGCTCTTTAGGAAGGTTTTGAGCACTCATCCCCGAGTTCCCAGGAGGAGGGGTGGCCGGCACTCTCCCGGGCAGAATGATGGAGAGAAGGAGGGAGCTCGAGGCAGAGAGGTAGAGGTATAAGGAGGCCGAGGGAGGTGTGGGGCTGCATCTGGAACTTGCTAGTCTCAAGGTCCCAACAGCACATTAGGTTAGAACTTTCACACCTGGCAGCAGAGCTCAGACAGAAAGTTCTCCCTTCGACTGGACGCCTGATGGAGAAGTTGACTTGAGAACACACGAGGTTTAGAACCACGCAGTTCCGATCTTGCCTCTGGCTGGTCGTGGGACCTCAGGCGGGGGACAGGGATTCCCCGGGCCTCCGTGTCCTCTGTGTAAAACAGAGACCACCACCACCTTTTCTGCCAACCTCGCAGGGAGCCGGGAGGACCAGCTATGATTATGAATGCACCAGTCTTTGGAAACACCCGACACTTCGTTTACATTTCAGTGGCTGTTATTTACTTTTCTATCTTATCCCATATCATGATTGGTATTAAAACGTTCTACGGGGGTGGAGGACAGAAAAGTGAGTGTGACAGGGGGTCATATCAGAAGGTAAGTCTTCCCTGCTCTGACCCTGATCAACAGTGATATGGACTAGTGCTACGGAGAAGCACTGAGCCTTTTCACCAGTCTCCACACATCCATCCTCAATAAACATGCTGTGTTATTATCTTGAGCAAAGTGATCTCTAAAATCAACACCAGCAATGTCCCCGTGCAGGTGTTTCTCAGATGGCCCCCAACAATCCCGCCTCCTGATTTTCATGCCCTGGAGTAAGACAAGAATGTGGGTAGGACTTACTGACTTGCTCTTAACAAATATAAGGCAATTGGGATGGGAGAGCTCACAAAAGACATGCATTTCATCTTCCCCATTGTCCCTTGCCCCTCACTTGCTGGTTCAGCCAAAGCAGGCTGCCATGTTGTCCCAGGTCACAGCTGGTATTAAATCATTCTACAGGGACGCCTGGGTGGCTCAGTCGGTTAAGCCTCTGCCTTCGGCTCAGGTCATGATCTCAGGGTCCTGGGATCAAGCACCGCATCGGGGTCTCTGCTCAGCGGGGAGCCTGCTTCCCCCTCTCTCTCTTCCTGCCTCTCTGCCTACTTGTGATCTCTGTCTGTCAAATAAATAAATAAAATCTTTTAAAAAAATCATCCTACAGAGGGTAGAGGTCTACATTCTATAGACGTACAATGGAGAGATCCACTTCTTAAGGAACGAGAGTGGCCATCTGCTAACGGTGCGAGAGGAAGGAACCAAAACATTAATCTAACTGTTTATGGGGAGCTAAATCTTATTAAGAATGGGAGAGTGAGAGAGGAAGGGGATTCCCCTGGAGCAAGTCAAAATGCCTGCTGCCTAGTGAGAGACCCAGCTAAGCCACATCCCAGTTCCCGACGGAGACTTTGAGATTAATCTCCATTGTTTCAATCACAAGCTTTTGGAGTAACTTGTTACACAGCAATTGGTGACTAATATAGTTATCATCGCTATTGCTCATGTATCACTTCAACTTGTACACAGTAGGTGCTCAATAAATACTTGTGAAATGAATGAATCTTGAAATTTCGTGAAGATCCAATATTTTAACGTCTCTTGATCACTCCACATGTATGAAACAAGGCAATAATCACAAACAGCACAGCGTGTGTTTGAAATATGCTTTTTAAAGGGAAAGTGAACTTTAATTTTACCTCCAGTTAGACTACTATGCTCCACAAGTGATGGGCTGCACACCCATAAGAGAGGAGGCCCCGAGACAGGAATGAAAAAAAGTCAGACACTGCTTCTCGCAAGCCAAAAATTTAAAAATCTTTATATTCTGTGTGATGCTATTAAGGGAAACCTACAAGTCAATATGAGGCAGAACTGAGTTCATTTCTTAAGAGGTGGGTCTGATCTGTCACTGGGAACGTGGTCTCCATTAACGGTATCTTACACAAAATCGACTACAGTGCTGAAATGTAAGTAAGGAGCTTGAGACCTTTATAACTTTACCAATAAGAAGTGAGATGTACAGGTCATTAAAGTTACTCAGTGACAGACCTAGTCAGAAGGAAAATTATTTGAATATTCAATTAAGTTATATTTCACCACTTTAAATCTTTTATTAGAATTTAGATGCTTTTCGGTCTACCCCAAAGATAAAAGAAATACATTTTCAGGATGAAAACATTCATTTATTTGTTGCCTAGAGAGAAAGCGAAGCCGATCATACTGAAAACGCACACCACGGACTTCAGGCAAAGTCTGGCTTTTCTTAGGGGACGGACCACAAAGTCATGGTATAAGGTCTTCACTGTCTTGTCCATATCTCTTCACAAGGGCAAGTTTCTTAGAAACCCCATCTAGTGGTTTAATAGAAAAAATTGCTCTGCCTGTCTTCTGGTACTGGGAGGCACAAAGCTTCGAGTGTCTGGTGAAAAATAATGAAGTCTTTTGTTTTGCCTGAGTGAGGAAATTCTCCATGATGCGGGCATATGTAATCCTTTTATTCCTGCTCCCTAGAGGAGAATTACAGTGAGGCATTTTCCTTTTCCCAGTTGGGGTTAATGTTATGCCCTCTCTACCTTTGAAAGTAAAACAAGACTAGGACCCCTGATGATGATTCAAATGTGGGAATATTCTTCAACAAACACACATTCCCAGTTGCAAAAATATTACCCCTGGTTTCTTGCCAAGCCTTTGAAAAAAACATATGAAAGATTGATTCTTTTTTTTTTTTTTACCCCCTCTCTCTGTATTGCCTTTGTGCTTTGGAATTTCAATTACCCCTTATACGACAGCCATATATATACAATCTTTTATGGAGGTTGAGGGAAAGAGAATCATGTCTTAAGAAATTGTCTCTATTTTTCTTGACATTCCTCCATCTAAAATATTTTAAAATTGGCCCAAAGATTATGGTTATAAGAGAGATCTTTGGAGCTTTATTAGCCTTTAAACACCACTAGTTGTTTATAGAAATACTAGCAGGGGGTCCTCTGTTTCTTTCTTCTCTCTCTCCATATCTTCTTTCTTAATGTTCCAGAACGAGGGTGTGGGAAAAGCCTGTACATTCTGTAATGAAAGAGAGAGGCCTATGAGTCTTCAAATTATTTTCATTCATTATAGAAAGTTAGATTGCATGAAACCATCTGGTATTAAACATAATTACCATCTACAGGAACTGCAGCGTAACTTCTCAGAGCGTTAAATCTGAGGGATTTTACTCAGATCTTGAGGTCCACAAGGGTACACATCGCAAAGTATTATCGAATGTTGGTTAATATAATGTAATCACATCAACAGAAAACAGGAAAATAGCCCTTCGGTAGTAATTACGTGAAACTATGGCTGTAGACCAGAGTAAGAGAATGGGTAATGAGTATTTCCTGGAAAAGGGTTCTTACCTGATGCCAGGAGTGTGACGATGAAATCCTCCAAAGGGGACACAGCCGCAGATGCTAATAGGTGAGCTCCTCTGTAATGGCCTCTTGCTGAGATGAGGAAAAAGCTGCATTTTTATCGTAGTGAATACCCCACTCCTTTGTGAATCAACCCAGTCCTGAGTAAATGGATATGGCTCTCTAGTATTAAGTGACATCTGATTTGTTCTCTGCAATCTTGCGCTATTCATAAAAATGTTGTCATATGCACACAGGTAAATTACACAGGCAACCAGAACCTCACTGCGGACTGAGACATAAGGGAAGCCTTATTGTCTTGTCATAAGTAGGTATGATAAATAAAAAAGAAAATCAGCTTAAAATCCCTGCCTTTAGCGCATCTATTAGAATTCAGGAACTAGACTGTCTGAAACCCCACACCACACTGGGGTTTAAATTTAGTAATGCTCCCTCTGACTCAGAAAAACATAAATTACAAGGCAAAGACCGAACTTTTTATTATAACAAAAGTGAAATTTTGCAAATGTTGCATAAGCCATAAGAACCAGTTTTTCTACCCATATGGATTTTCTTATACTACTTACTACTTTATGCTCCAGGGACATAATAGTAAAAGAAAACCCTGTTCAAATATCTTGCTGCATCTGTTGGGTAAAATTTAATAGCAGCTTTCCTGATCCATATAGCTCTATTACAATCACGTCATAATAATGTACGCGTCATGTATAATCTCAGTGAAATGTAACATACTTTGATTACCACAAATCAGGAAAGACTTAGGAAAACATGTTTAGTTACTTAGGAAAACATCATTTTACTAAGCGTGATGACAGACGTTAACTAGACTTACTGCGATGATCATTTCGCAATACACACAAATCCCCTCGAATTAGGTTGTATACCTGAAATTAACGTAATGCTGTGTATCAATTACATCTCAGTAAAAAAATTTAAGAAGAGTTCAAGGAAAAAAAGTTTGGTTTTAAAAAAGCCAAAAAAAATCATTTGGCTTAAATTAAGTTGTATTTTGCCTCTTTGAAATTTTCACTTTTTATGTTTTATACAAATGCTTACACCCACAGGTCATATCTCCTTATTGCTCTCTGAATACACTTAATTTCCACGTATTTACTTGGTCTCTGTTTCTCCAAATGGTCCTTCACTTAACCTACAAGAGTTTTTAAATATCAGGAATAAGTGAAACCAACACCTAGGCTACCTAAATAAAATCACAGATAAATATTTATGATAATATCTAATATTTCATTACATATTTGATTAATAGTTAATGTTTTGATGATAATATATTCAATATTAATCATTAGTATTCAATTTATGAACATCTATAAATACATTACACATGTTAACAAATATTTTAGTAAATCAAATGTTAATTTGTTATTTTATTAATACTGAGCGTATTAATCCCCAGTACTCTGGTTTTTGAAGACCTCGGGTTATTCTTGCCAAATGTTTGTCATAAAAAATTGCTGCTATGTCAGGAGGCTGACCCAAACCCAGCTTTAGGGGTATCTGCTTCCTCTCATCTGCAGGGTCTTTCTGGCCCCCCCTCCCCTCCCGTCCCCTCACTCCCCTCCCCCCAACTTTCCTCCCCTCCTGCCTCTGGAGCACATTTCACTGAGCTGTTGGCCGGGCTAAGCCTAAGGTCTGTGAGAGGCTGCAAGGCGCTCAGGGCCTCTGAGCCTTGCCCAGTGCGTCTTGCTAGTCGAGGCCAGAATGAGGAGCTGCAGAGAACACACTTGCCCTTCTCCAAAGCTGCTGAATTGCTAGGCTATACGATGAAACAAGAATGTGAAAAGGAGAGCTCGTCAAACGGGAAGGAGCACCCAGGGTAAGATGCTAACGCTTCACGTTATTAAGCTGCCTTAGATTTCCACGCAACTGGTCCTGCTTCAGAGAACTGGAAGCTCTGGGTCTAGACAGGAGAGAATGGAATAAGAATGAAGAGGTTGTCTATTCTTCCCTCAAATGCCCCTTGTCCTACAGCTGTTGGTGTGCATGGGAGAGCAGGTGGCCTCTTGGAGGGCTTCCCAGGGCTTTAATTTGAGTGCTTTCCTCTAGAAAACTCCACGATTTCCCCAGTCGCTGCACTATCAGGCTCCACCGTCTTCCAGAGGAATGTGACCTAGATGCTTACGTTCTGGAGAAGAGCCCAGCGCCCGTTCACCTGTCCTGAGCCCCGGGGAGGCAGAGCTGGGAGGACAGGTACCTGGAAGAGGCCACGGGACAAAAACAAACACTTGCATTCAGCCTACAGTCCATGAAAAAACACCCCTGGCTGAGTCTTCAGCCACTCAGAGGTCACAGAGCTCTAAAGTCAAGGGCACACCAAGGGTTCCAGGTAAGCAGTCATCCCCCATGCAGAAGATAACACTATGTTCATCTCCATCACAGCAGTCACTGTGAGCGGTGCCCTGACGGCAGGTAGAGATTCTCTTCCAGCTGGTCCTTGGGCCCTGATCACCAGCCCCTTCTACCCAGGGATCTTGTCCTGCTCTCAATCGCTCTTCCTCCTGCCCAAAGCGACCAGGCTTGCCTTTACCAACACCTGAGACGGTGCCCTCATCTCTCCTTGGCTGGCTGTTCTTGCAATGTGCTGGTGGTCTCGGCCCATTGGGCTAGGTCTCCTGATTCTGGGATAGGACCATTTCTTCCCCTGGCCCATTCAAGCGGAAAGAAGGATGTCCCAGTTGCACTTCAGGCATTTCAAAGATCCTGGGTCTCCATTCCCAGGACTTTCAGCCAGCTATCGGCGATGCCAACCGTGGCTGATGAATCTGTTATTAGTTTGGGAGGCTCTCCATGAAAGGATCTGATGATACCTTATGTTAGCAAGACCAGCCCAGTAGCGGAGCCAGGATGCTAACCCAGACTGGCTACTGAACCACTAAGTGTCCCCCACACTGCTTATTTACTCCTCTGAGGCTGTTTCCAGCGCCCCCAGTAAGGTGCAGAGACTGAGGCTTTGCACGGACTTAACCACTACTCAGAGGGTTCAAAGCCAAGCATGGCTGACTGCATGCAGAGCCTTCCTCTTCCCATTTCTACCATACTGACACAGCACGCTCCATAGGACTCTGGACCTGAACGGGAGCGAGGGGATTTTCGTAGGTCAGGGTCAAGAAGGCCACGCAGTTTCAGCCCGGACATGAGCTTTCTTGAGCTGGCTTAACCGACAGGGTCTGGGCTTTGGGTTGCCACAAGCATCCAGCAAAAGATCTTCCATGAAGGCATTTCTATTACCTCCAGATAACTCAAGTCTGGTTCCCCTCTACCACAGGAAGTTTTATGGAGAGGGTGGAGAGAGAGGGAAGAGACTGGAGAGAGCTATGGTTCTAAAGATTGAAGCCGTCCCAGACAGCAAGGATGAGAAAATGGAAAGAGAGGCCCCTTCCCCTTGAGGGATGTGGTCCCACGACAGCGGCCACTGCCTGGCAAGGAGGGTGTGCCGAAGCAGGTGTAGTGGGGTCTCGATTTCAGCTCCTGATTTCCCCCTGACCTGGCAATTTCTGATGATGCATAACCTGTCTGTGTACCCTGGGAAGCAACCACGAGTGTCAGAAACACAACGGGCTCAGTGGTTGTCAATACAGGGGATTAGAACGAGGGATCCTCTACAACGTAAATGCACAGAGTGAGAGGGAATGCATGGAGTTTGGAATTAGACCAGGGTTTGACTCCTGGCTCCCCTGACTCGCTAGGCAGGGTGACTTTAGGCAAGTCGCCTAAGCTTTCTGACCCTTAATGTCTTCCTCCCTAACAGAGCTAATACTCCTGGTCTTCCAGGGTTTGCTGTGAGGCCCCGAGGAGACAGCAGTTAGGAAGGAACGCGGCATTGAGCGCGCCGTCAGTTTCCAGGAAAGGGGACAACGGAGCTGCATAAGTTGTTGGGGACACAAAAATACGGCTGTTTGGGAAATCAGGTTAGAGTTGATATGGATGTGATACCCAAGATCATTTCTGGTATGGGTCTTAGGAGAAAGAACTTACCTAAGACTCAGTTTTGTCATCGTGGGGGTGATAACAGCACTTCCTGCACAGCCGTGTTGTACCGACTGACGGAGACAACACGCCCAAGACCTTAGCATCATGTCTTCACAAATACTCATCATTCACTCTTTTCCCTTCTCCCTTTCCCTACTCCTCTCTATCTTCATGTCGGAAAGGCATTTTCATGGCCTAATGGATATACGTTGAAGGTAGAAAACACTTTAGGAAACATTTCAGGTAGATGATTTTAACTATTAAAGTCACTCAGGCAGGGAACCAGGACTATGCTTTGTATGAATTTTCTTGTCACAGTGGTGGTCAGAGATCTAGAGGTATTACTGAAGGTCCCTCCACCTGACTAGTGTCATAAATATGTTCTCAGGGCAAACATGAGCTCCTTGAGGAAGTAATCTATGTGTCCGGTATCTTAGAAAAATGCCAGGCACACAGAAAATGCTAGAGTGAGTCCTTTCTTTTCAGGAAGGAAATCCAGCTACTGTCATTTAAAAGTCTATGTCTTAATAAATAAATATGTTCTGATTTTATTTATATTTAAGTAGTATATAAATTGCATTTCTATTCAATGAAAATGATTCTCTTAGAGAGAAACTAACCCCCCCAAGTCATTAATTATATTTAATTTTTTGTAGTAAGTAGCATTCAACTAGCAGTTGTTCCTTAGACTTTATTTTTTTTAATAAATATTTTCTTTATTTGAGAGAGAGACGGGCGGGGGGGAAGCACAGAGGGAGAGTGAGAGGAAGAAGCAGGCTCCCCTCTGAGCAGGGAGCCCAACGTGGGGCTCCATCCCAGAACCCTGAGATCATGAGCTGAGCCAAAGGCAGAGGCTTTAACCCACTGAGCCACCCAGGTGCCCCACGACTATTCCTTAGACTTTAAACAATTATTAATACCAGGGTGCGGCAAGGGAAATTTTGTCATAGATCCAAATATCAGAATGCAAATATCATAGTAGACCAATCACTCAAAAAGGCCATAAAGATACTTCCTAACTAGGGAGGTACTGATAGCCAAGGACGGAATTTTCTCAAGTCACGTAAAATGCTTGATTATTTTTGACATTTCGCCATGCATTGGGCCTAGCAGGAATGACCACGCATTTGTGCTCCATTTCAGGGCTGTGAGGGGCGAGAGCTCGGTGGAGGCAGAGATGCTGTGGGAAGTGCCCTGCCATTTGTTTCGATTTCCTCTGATGAAGTGAAAAGGTCACTGCCTTCAGAAGGAAGCTTCCTTTAGTGGAGCTGACCGGTTCGGGTGAAGTCCAAACGACAGTGAATTTGATAGAGCCCCCGGATTTTACAGTTAAGGTGGTGGAACATCCCTCTTTCTTACAGCCCTCTCCAGATCAGCCATGGAAAAAACAACATGGATGCCCGTTCGCACCACGTGACCCCCCCACGGACAAGCGCATGGCGGCATCCTCGAGTTCTGTCAGAAAGCCCCACTTTGTTTCTGTCAGAGAGTTCCCAGATCTGTGGAGAAGCTCACTTCCATGTCTCAGGGCCTGGGTTCATTTTAAGAAGATTCTACATGGAAGAACACAGATGATCAAATTAGAGACGATTATGTGCAGAAGTCACCGGTGACTCCAGCGACTCAAACACCTCCGACTCTCGGCCCCTTTCACTCTGACTTTTCCCTTTGTTGGCTTGAATTTCCCCTTCATAGGAAAGGCACAGAGCATACATTTTTCTGGAATAATGTGGATCCTGTTTCAAATGGAAATGCGGCTCCCCTGAGCACTGAGACTCCGGGCAGGCCCGTAGCTTAATTATCAGGCCTGAGAACTCGGGCCTCTCCATCACAGGACTACGCTATTCATTCCAGAAAATTCCTACCCAGGAATTTAAGGCTGTGAACCAATAAGTAATTTAGCTTCAGGAAATTTCTGAAAATCCATTCATCTGAAGTATAGACTCACGGGACCAGCCCCTGCCTCTAGATAATTTATCACTCAACTGGCCAAACCAATCACCTAAAAATAGTTGATACTTGGGCCAAGAGCCTGCCCAGCTGGGACCATCAAGCCTAACCACTTTTTTTTTTTTTTAATGCTGTTTCTAAAAATCTTCCAATTTACTTTCAAAGGTAATGCATGGAGATGGTTAACAACTCAGAAGACAGAGTAGAATAGTTTTCTGGAGTGAAGATGACAGCAGAAAGTTACCCCACCTCAGGAAGGAGAGGGGAAAACAGACGAGCAAACTCCGTTGGAACAAGTGACAGCTGAACTGTGGAGTCAGAGCAGGTGGAAAGAACACTGGGGGCATAGGGAGGCCAAGGCATGGCCCCTCTACTGGGTCCCCACCCCTGGGACGTCCTCCCAGAACAGTAATGGTTACCTGTCCAGAACAAGTACATGCTCCCTGTGTATCCTGGAGAGTCCTAAACTCTTTCCTTTTTTTTTTTTTTTTTAATTGAGGTATAATTGTACTAGCTTCAGTTATACAACATAATGATTCGATGTTTGTATATAATGTGAAATGATCTAAACTCTCACCTGAAGAATTTTGCCCGATCTCAATCACTAAAAACACTTCAACCCAAACCCAAAACCTTACACATACCTACTTCTGACCTATCCCTTGTGAGACATTACTGAGAGACCTGAGCTGGTGGTCTCCTTTACTATAATAAGTTTTAAATTTCACTTTGATTAGTCTACAGATTGTTCAGCTGTCTACACTGCAAAGGCAGGTAAGTGAGTTGCTTAAGGTTAGGGAGGAGCAGAGCCAGATGCTGGTCCAGGCCTTCTGACACCACGTCCAGTAGCTTACATGAGAACTAGGGGAGGCCCTGACGATCACCTCCTTCAATCTTTAAATTCTCAGAAAACTGGGGACTTAAATAATTTACCTATTTACACAGCTGGGTCTCTAGATACCTTAGATCAGAGATTTTATATTATTTCCTCCAAATATTTGCTATTTTTAAAAAAGTTATTTCTAAGACACAGATATTTCGTGATATCCTCCTCACACCCCACTGGATTTAAAGTTTATGGGACTCCTCTCCACCCGCACCCACATCAGGATACACACCCACCTGGGACATATTTGCTCAGAAGATTTAGCCGAGGTCATCTTTCTCTAATGAGACCTTCCTAGAATGCGCTCCTGCCTCCCTGGGGAGGACCGCTTTGCTGAAGCTAAGGGCAGTAAGGCTATGAAAGGAAAAGGCTCTGGAAAATCATGAGAGACAGCACATTGAAACAAGTCTCTGCTTGATTTTCTTCCATATCAAGGCAGACACGGTCTTCATCCATGAAGGCACGGAAACTGCACCTCCTTGTCTTCTTCTTTCAGAGTCTCCCTTTCAAAACATAGATGGTCATGGGAGAGGCCATTTCTCCCCAGCTTCACGGAAGGATAACTGGCAAATAACGTGTAAATATAAGGTATACAACACGATATGAAGTGTGTATATCCTTTTTTAAAGATTTATTTTGTTTAGTTTTTAGAGAGGGAGAGAGAGCGCGTGCGCAAGATGGGGGGGCAGAGGGAGAGGGAGGAGAGCATCTCAAGCAGACTCCCTGCCGAGCACAGAGTCTGATGCGGGTCTCAATCTCATGACCCTGAGATCATGACCCAAGTCGAAACCAAGAGTTAAACGCTTAACCAACAGAGCCACCCAGGTGCCCCTGATGTGTGTATATACTGTGAAATGATCACCACAATGACAATAGTTAACACATTCATCATTTTCCATAATTATGATTTTTTGTGCGTGTGTGGCGAGAACATTTACAATCTACTCTCTTCGCAAGTTTCCGGTATGCGATACAGTACTTGCTAACTAGAGTCACGAGACTACACATTAGGTCCCTGAATTTATTCAGCTTAAAACTGGAAATATGTACCCTTTGATCACATCTAGCCATCTGCCCCACACCCCAGGGTCTGACAATCCCCAATCTACTCTGTTTCTATGAGTTTGACTTTTTTAGATTCCACATGTAATGGACATCATACAGCATCCGTTTTTCTAATTCTGACTTACCCAGGCACACTGGGTTGAATGAACAAAGAGAAAGTTCTGAGCTAGGAGAGGAGAGACTCCCCAGGGAGTGAGAATACGCTGAGAGAATGGTAGAAACTTCTCCTTCTTCCCCGTTTTATGTAGGGCTATTTGCCCTGAGATGACTGTAAATGTTCTCCTTTTTTTTCTTTTAAATTCTCTTATCCCTTCTTCTTTCCTTTTCTTTTAGTTCTTGTTGCTCCTTGGAAAACAGCAGAGAAGAATGTCCACGGACCCACAGACATGGACTTGATCTATTCTTGACCTTCTTATTTATGGGTTACATTATAATGCAGGTATGATATTATTATTATGTTATTATTGCTACTGCTATATTATGAGTGAAAAAAGATAAGCACGCCCAAAGAAACTATCAGTTTGACATCTTGTCCTTAATTCTTGCAGAGACTAACATAGCACCAACAGGGAAGCCATTTTCATAGGAGAAGAGAGCTAAATGGCTTTACTAAAGATTAAATTTGTATTTAAAAAAAAATCTTAATTTTTTTTTTCTTATTGTAGCTCTTATTTCCTGAGATTGCCTGGGTAACAGCTCCAGCAACCCAGGGAGATGCCTCTCATTTGGTGGTGTTCTGGGCTGTCATAAAATGTTGACGGTTCTGGGTGTCCCTGAAACTACACAATTATTGGGCAAGTCTGAGGGTGTCCCTGTTCCCTAATGGTCTTAAAGATTTGGCTAAGGTACTCCCACAAATTTTCTCTCTTTTACTCTCTTTTTAAAAATTTTCTCGTTTTAAAACTTCTTTTTTAGTTTTAAAACTTTTTAAACATGTTTTACACGTTTACACGTTTTTAAAAAAGTTTTAAAACTTCCGTACGTTTAAAAGTCAACAACTGAATTTCGCCCTCACAATGTTAGTTAGCAGTAAAGGATGTGATTTCTGGCATTATCGTATCTGTGCTTCAATATGACTCCAAGAAAACACTGGAGAGTCTTATCCATCTAATGCATTCACTTTTATGATTTCAGGCACCAGGAAGTCAGCTTTCAGGGTCAAGCTGATGAGCCAAATCTGTGAGAAAAAGTCTGACTTTGTTTTTCAAATCATATAACACGTTAACACACACCCTTGAGATACCCGCATTGTTCCTAAGGCCTATCCCATGCGGTAGATGAATTCTTGGAGAGAGGTTTTCCAAAAACTTGTCACCTGGTTAGACAATAAGACAATAAGGGTCCCCCTTTTGGAGAAAGTTGTGTGGGAACAGTCCCAGTATTTGTCAGCCCTGATGGGTACGCACCACAGTTTCACTTTCCTTGTGCGTGGAGGACAAGAGCCTCACCTTTCTTTTGTAAACTAGGAAAAGGGGACTAAGAAAAAGATGGCAGGAAAGGAAAACTGGAAGACCAAACTTCAGGAAGAGTTCATTGGGAATCAAGGTGCTAGAAGTGGCTTCTTCTAACTAGCCCTGTCTGCCTGCGCTTTGAAAGTCTCTGCGAACCCCCAGGGCACATTCAGGGAGGCAGTTATCCTGGGGAGGTGAGCAATGTCATTTTGGTCCCAAATGTGGCAGGCAGACTCTGAACACGGGCCAGAGTATTACACTCCCCTCATGGGGCGTTGTGGATTTGAGGTTGAATTCTCTTCCCTGTGAGTGGGGCTGCGGGGCTGGACCCGCACACGGGCTGTCTTGTGTGAACAGGGGGGCGTCTTCAAGACACTAAGGATTGATGCTGCCAGGAATCTGTCTACTACAGCAGTTGCAGCTTGATAAGGACCCTGGAGTACCACACGGTGTTCAAGGTCGGCCCCATGACGTTATCTGATGGCAACTGGGTTGAGCCAGTTGGAAGCAAACTGAAATGGGGACACAGGTTGTTACACATTTGCTGACAAGTTTTCCTTTCTCTCCTTCAACCAGACCTCTTCCGTTCATCTTATCGTATTTTGTGGTGACAATATACAAGCCCCAGAAATGGTTATTCTCTTCTCATAGAAGATAGTCCAATGCATACTCGTGTCTATGTGTGCGATGTCAGCCAATAAACATACTCTCTTGACTAGTCAGGATCATTTTTGGCACACGCATTTCGGGTACTGTCGTAAACTCAATAGTTTCTCAAGCCCTATGTATTAGCCTTATTCCCGCATTACAGTTTTCCAGATTACAGAGTTACACTGGCAAAAACTTGGATGACTATTCCTAGAAGAGACATAGAGTAGAAAAGAAGAGTCTATCCCCTTCCCCTTGACACAAGTTGGAGGGGGCATCCCAGTATAAATTCATCCATTCACCTGGTCAGCCATTCTCCTTCCAGCCCCCCCCCCCCATATTTAGTTGTATGATTAAACATTTCCGTGTAATAAGTCTACCCATAAATTACATTCCAAATGCTCATGCATTTTTACAAAGATCACACTACTTCATGTTATGACACAGTCTTCTAAAATACTCTTTTAAGTGGCTAGCTTGATGTTTCTTTCGGACACTTTATCCAGACAGGTTTAAGAAAGTAGCATTAAAATTACATGTTTTTATAAGCATGTTAAAATGGATATGCTTTCGATTCTTACAGATTTTAAATACATTTATTCTTAATAGATTAATAAGTCATCGTTACTTCTAAAAAGCTCACAGTCTTATCATTTTCCCCTTAGTTTGTGATTTGTCCTTCAGATTTCAAAGAAGACATAAAACATGCAAGAATAAATGTAAGTCATTTTCATCTTTTTTGTAAATTTTATACTTACAATTTATTTGTAAGTGCATAAAAAAAAGAAATGCACAACTGAGCTAATAAAATGTTACTATTCTAGGAAAGATAATAATGATGTGTTTGACATTATTTATAAGTATACAGTTACCTAAATCTACTTTCTAGCCGAAAGTGTATGTCGATACTCAGAAAATTAGCTCCTTAAAAAGAAAGAGCTCTTCTTTGTTTAACGTAATCCCACTTGTGTTTAAATATGTATCAATGATTAATGGTGTTACCTTAAGATTTTAGTGACTGCAGTCTCCTTTTCTAGAAGATTCCTTGCCCTGATGCTGAAAACAGACTTGCGAAGCTGAAAAATTACAAGTGCGACTTTAGTTTTGGCATGTAAGGGATAATAGGCTGACAAATCATTACATACATAAAACAGATAACGCTATTAAAACATTGAACATAAATTTTTTTCCACTAAAACATCATTATATGATTGATTCTACCATTTATTTTTTAAAAAAGATTTATTTATTTAAAGAGCGAGCACAAGCAGGAGGGGCAGGAGAGGGAGAGAGCTCTCAAGCAGACTCCACGCTGGGTGTGGAGCCCAATGCGGGGCTCAGTCTCGGGACCCCAAGATCACCACCAGAGCCAAAACCAAGGGTCAGATGCTCAACCGACTGAGCCACCCAGCCCCTCAGATTCCATCATTTAATTGTATCTTCTGTTTTTACTTTTATGGGGGCAGAAATGCAAACAAGCTTGTGGGGCCACACGTCACAGCTATAACATCTTAATCTGAACAGGCTTTTCAGTGTCCAGAGAATTTAACGTTAAGACAAATATCGGACTCTTTCTTGCCATTGTCCAATAAAATGTTCTCTAAGCCACTTTACACCTATTCAGGTTCTTGGCCTGGGACCCAATACTAATCTGAATGATGAGTTCAAAGAGTTGTTTTGCCTCCAGGCATGGAGACCAAGGAGATGAGCTTTCAAGATTGTTTCCTAATTGGTGATGATGAAATTATTTCAGGGAAAAGCACTAAGAAAAACAAAATCCTGGAGGCCGCCTACAAATCAGAAGATTCTCCAAACCCAGCCCTGTCCTTCTTTTTTTTTTTTTAAAAAAGATTTTATTTATTTATTTGACAGAGATCACAAGCAGGCAGAGAGGCAGGCAGAGAGAGAGAGAGAGAGAGAGGGAAGCAGGCTCCCCGCTGAGCAGAGAGCCCGATGCGGGACACGATTCCAGGACCCTGAGACCATGACCTGAGCCAAAGGCAGCAACTTAACCCACTGAGCCACCCAGGCGCCTGAGCCCTGTCCTTCTTGATGGTTGTGGGATCAGAGGGGTGACAGGTGTACAGAGAACTGAAGGGGCAAGAACAGGGCAGAGAAAAAACAGGGAAGCATGCAATCCTAAGAAAATTCATAATAACTAGTGACTAGAGAGTATAACTCCAGTGGTTGGACCAAAAGTAATCCTTGGACAACAACCGCTCATTTTGATCACTAGATTAGGTTAGAGTTACTAAGCACTTAGTATGTTATTAGTGGCTATTAGAGATATGGGTTAGCTAGGAATCGGAATTCTAGCTTACCAGAATGAAAAGCTTAGTTACAACGGCAGGACTATGACGCATGACGCTACCAGTAAAAAGTAGACAGTAAAGTGCTAGATGATATGTCCAGTGGAAAAGATGAGAAGGCTACAGGACTATACGCATGTCTGAAATAGTCAGCAAAGACGTATTGAAGGAATAGAAGTTGCACTGACTTGAAAAATGGTTAAGTCTTCCCTAGCAATGGTGGGGGGGGGGGCTGTGGGCCAAGAACTGTAGTTGGAAATGCATGCATGGGACAAAGTAACCTAGGGCTGACTATCTGCATAAGTGCTGAGCTAGGGGGAGGAAACAGTGTAAGGCATACTGTGTTTCCAACAGATTAGAAGGAGGAAAAAATAAGCAGGAGATAGAACCATTCTGTATTCAGTAAAAACATACCACCCAGTTTCTTTTGAACAAGTTAGTGACCTCAGGTGCAAAGTCACAGAGCTCCAATCTACAAACAAACAAGCCTATAAAGAAGCTGGCAATACTGCCAACCCCTGTGTCCACCTGGCCACAGCTGGAGAGGAAGCGGTGGGCTCAAACTGGTCTTCTCAGTCGCACCTGACAACCTACGAACACCAGAACCAGCAATATAGTTTTACTATTTCACAGCAGATCTGCCATTAAGGGGAGGATCATTGGACCCATTGGCCATTACCCTCATTTGAAGAAAGATGGCGCCCTCATATTTTCTCAATAATGAAAAACGGGGTTGGTTTCATTATTCACCAGAACTCTTGGAAGAATAAATTCATGTGCAGACAAGGAGCTAAGAGTGAATGGCATTTTCCAGAAATTACATTTTCAGGGTCGTGCAAGAAAGGCTGTTTACCATGATGTATTGTGAAACTTTCTTCCGTCTCCTCCCCTCCCCTGAGAAGGTGACTTTGGGCATTGATTTAACCTCCTAGAGCTCACAACCTATCTCCCAAGGGATGTTATTTAAAGTCATTTTCAGAGACCGAAGACTCAGCAGAAGGATCCCATCATGGTTTGCATTTTTGCCTTTTGATACCTAAGCACACACATAATCACAGGAAAATCCCAGGCCATGGGGGCCCCAAGAGAGCAGGTTCTAGGAGAGGACTGGACCCCACTACTCTTATTTCATCTCTGAAGGACACTGACAAGCCTTAGTCATCTTTCCCTTGGTGTGAGGTGTGAGGTGTGAGGTGTGAGGTGCGAGGTGTGAGGTGATGATCTGAATTCAGTCACTTATCTCCTGTCCAGTAACTGAAGAGTGGACACGAAAGGCAGTGTACTTCATGTTAGAAAAACCTCTGCAGAAACTGCAAATAAATGAATAATATTTATTATATTGATTCCAAAATTATTATTTCTGGGCTGCCTACGACTGCCTATGAAGGGCTGCTGGCTCTCTTCTGTTCAAAACTTGAACTGGCTCAAATAAAATACACTATTAACCTGTACGAGGAAGTCCTTGAGAACTGTTTCTGTAACAGCAGAAGTGGCCAAAGAATAAATACTGTAATAGAAAAACTTCAGATACAAGTCAAGATTGACTGGCTGATTGATTTTTTTAAAGTAAGTGCTGCACCCAACATGGGACTCGAACTCAGGACCCCTAGGTCAATCTCCAGTTTTAGGATGTCTATCTATATCTATGCACATTTGATAGCCTGGACATGTATTTAGACAGTTATATATTTTATCTGTTCTTTTCTTTTTCTAGTAAATAAAGAAGGCCTATAGCAATTATCTACTATCCCTTCGGTGTTTTTTCTGCGTTAAAGCTTTGCGCATTTCTGCAAAGGACAAGGTCTGCTAGTCCCAAATCCTTAGAGCTATGCTGCTCTGCAGTGCCCTCTTCTGGCTCCAAGGGATACTGACAGTCACCTGAAGTGCTCAAAACAAAGAATACAGAAATCAATTTTGGGATAAGTAATTTTAGATCTGAACTTTTCAATTACAGCTATGGAAGATGTCAGTAATGGTTTCTTCTGGATATAAACATGTCAGACACGTGGGATTTAAAAGGAGGGGTATGGGTGACGTCCCAGGGAGTTCACACTTAAAAAAAAAGACTAGGGGCACCTGGGTGGCTCAGTGGGTTAAAGCCTCTGCCTTCGGCTCAGGTCATGATCCCAGGGTCCTGGGATCGAGCCCCGCATCGGGCTCTCTGCTCAGCAGAGAGCCTGCTTCCTCCTCTCTCTCTGCCTGCTTCTCTGCCTACTTGTGATTTCTGTCAAATAAATAAAATCTTAAAAAAAAAAAAAGACTAGTTGAAAAGCCTTTTTGGTGGTTTTCTTTATTTTCTAAACCTAATACATCCAATTCCAGAAGAAAGCCATTCTCTGGCTGAATTAATGATCAAAAAATAAATGTAAATGTTCAAGCAATACAGAGAAGATTTTTTTTGTCTTAAAATTTTAATTTAAAAAATGTTTCTAGAACCGTGAACTTTAATGCGAAATTCAGGAGGTTCAAATTTGCAGCTATCTGTGGTTGAATAACTTGGAGCTGAAGGACCCAGCAATGGTGGATCTCGCTGATTTTCTGGCAATTTCTTTAACATCTTTTAATCCATAGGTACTCCCTTTCCCCCTCATTGTTGAAGGACCTGGGCCATGTGACCTGAAGTTTCCGGGAGTCTGGATTTTCCCCAGCGCACACTCCTGGCATAGTTCACATATTCCTCTGTCTTCTGGACTTCCTGCTGATTGACAGTTGGGCCCAGAGTCTCATCAGGCTCACATCTGATTGCTTTGGCAAGGCCACAGGTGGTGGCGTAGCCTTTCATCACAAGGCAAGCGACGTCCAGTTGTTCCTCTTTTTGTGATGTTCATAGTATTGATGTTTGTTGCCTAGATCATGGATTCATTCAGTGAATAAAGCTGCCACTTCTTTCTCATTCATTAGTTGGAATACTTGCATAATAAAAGACTTCCTTTCATGTACTATTTGGTTATTCTGCAGTACAATTCACGTGGAAAAGGTAGGGTACATGTTGACTCCTTACCTTTACTTATTTATTTTTATTTAATTAATTGATTTTCTATTGTCCTGTGAAGGCACCCAATTAGTAGTTTAAAAATGTCATTATGAGCTCAAGGATTTAAATAGATATGATTTCAGTCCATTACAGTCATTACCCTCATGGTAAGTCACAGTATCCCAACTGTGCTCATTGGGAGTTTTTTCAAGATGGCCTATGGGTTTTTTTGCCCTGACTCGAGTAGTCTTTGTCCAAGTTTCCTTGTTGTTAGGTACGGCAAGATATCCCAAGCTCATCTTCTATATGCTTTGTATTCCATATGAACAATTTTCTCCCAAAAGTCCTGGTTTATTTGTTGAGAAATTGGGTTTCAAGAACATAATTTAGATGCCAGTGATATTGCTCCTGAGTTGGTCACTGTTTTGAGACCTGTGCCTGAGTTTATTCTGATATCTTCAATTTAAATCAGGACACAGGGTCTTTCCCATGTCTCTTCTATATGACATCTGCGTCTCTTCTGTATCTACATCCTCCCCCAACCCCACATCAAGGCTCTCGATTTTCAAGTACAGAGAGGATGACACACATTGGACTATCTGATAATAACTTATTTTTATTTCTCATTTCATGGAGAGTAGTCTCAGAATTACACTACCTATTCTAACAGAATACAGTTAATGGATATTTAAAAAGTATCTCAATATAGTCTTCCCATTTGCCTCTTATTTCTACATTTGCACTATACTCATACGGGCAGAGCAAATAGCTATTACATATTTTTCTCTTCATTTTAATCCTCATGTAGTCATAGTTAGTCATCCACTGTTTAAGAACGTTCACCACCTGCTCTTACGCCAAGGTCGCAGAGTCATTTTTGGAACTCACTGTGGTTGTCTGAAGCATGTGTTCTCGTAGTTTCCTCGGGAAAGGCTCATAGGAACGACATTACTTACATTTACGTTATTTACGTTCCTACATCTTAATAGAAGTTGTTTTTCTTTTTTCCCTTTAACCTTGAGAGTCCATTTTCCTGGATATTAAAAAAACCTGTCTCACATATCCTCTCTCTGGGTATCCTATAGATATGACTCCAATTTCTCCTGACATAAAACATTTTTGCAGAAAAGTCTGATGGTCAACTAATGCTCTTTCCTTCATACATCATTTGTTCATTTTGAGCTGCATACCTATTTGTTTTACATTATTATTATTATTTGGTTTCAAATGTTTGTTTAAATTCCAGATAACATACAACATAATATTGGTTTTAGGAGTAGAAATTCTGCTTTTGATGAATCACTATTCATCATTTACATATAACACCCAGTGTTCAACACAAGTGCCTTCCTGAATACCCCTCACCCATTTAACCCATCCTCCCCAGCAGCCCTCAGTTTGTTCTCTATACCTAAAAGTGATACCTTTTTCAATATATATGTAATAAAACATATATACATTTACCTATGTAATAAAACACACACACATATAAGTAATGTATAAATACATATATGTATATTTAAGGCCTTATAATTTGTCTGGAATATATCCTATTTTTGGCCATTCATGATTAATATTTCAATTACATGGTGTGTCCTTTCAGTGTGTAGCTTCAAATCTTATATTTCAGAAAATTTTGATGCTCGTTTTGTGCTTTTGCTTTGGTTTTCTTCTTCCAGGACCCCTTTAATGTAGATGCTGGAACTTCTTTGAATTTCTTCCATTTGTCATTTCCTTTCAAATCATTTTCATCTCTTTCTTCATTTCTCTTTGATTTCTTAAAATTGTCTCCTCTTCACTTTCTAGTTTTCTTTAGGCATCATCTGATGTATGGGATCACTTTATGTTCCTTCCAGTCAGTCTTCATTGTTTTATTTATATAGTTGGCCCTTGAACAATGCAGGGGTTAGGAGCACTGACACCCCACTTAGTTGAAAATATGCATATAGCTTTGACCCCCCCAAAAAAAAACCTTAACTTCTAATAGCCTACTATTGACAGGATGTGTTACTGATAACACAGCTAATTAACACATATTTTGTATGCCATATATATTCTACCCTGTATTCTTACAACAAAGTAAGCTAGAGGAAAGAAAATGTTATAAGAAAATCATAAGGAAAATACATTTATAGTACTGTATTGCATATAAGTGGATGCGCACAGTTCAAAGTCATGTTGTTCAAGAGTCGGCTGTACTTCTTTCCTGAGTTCTAGCACCTTACATGGAATTTCTTACTTTTACTGCTATTCTAGTCTTACAGAATCTGTATGTCTTTTAACTCATTTTGCTGTGGTATGCTACAAATTGAGCCATTTGTGGGTATGTCTTTATGGTAACCTTTTACTCTTTATCGGGACAGTATTCTGGTCCTTATTCTTTTTTCCTTACAACTTTTGCAGGGAATTTGACTTTGATAAATTTCTGTTGCTCATTTTTATGCACAATTCGTTTTCCTGAGCTGTTTAGTATTTCCTCTTAGCTTCAGAGCTGTTTCTTCTGTTGTTTTGACATCGTGATCCATATGGCAGCCTTTCTGAGATTTCCTGGCTCTGTTACGGACAACAGACACCACCAATTTGATCTGGATCTATTTTTTCCTTCATCACTCTTGTCGCTGGCCTATTCAGTTTTGTTTCCCCTCCTGGATGGAGCTAGGCAGGTGTTTTCCTGGTCTCAAAGACATTACAGGCCCTGTAATTCATCTTGGCTTTTTTCCCACAGGCGCCCATACCATGTTTTATATCCCCAAATTCATATGTTGAAACTCTAGCCTCCCCAAAATGAAGATATTAGGAGGTGGGGCTTCCTGCTTAATGGAGGCTTAAAGGAGGCCATGAGGCTAGAGCCCCCATGATGGCATTTGTGCCCTCATAAGAAGAGGAAGAGACCAGAGTCCGTCCTCCTTCTGCCACATGAACACACAATGTGAAGGCAGCCATCTATGAACCAAGAAGAGGAGCCAGATACCAAATCTGCCGGCACCTCAATCTGAGACCTCCCAGCCTCAGAACTCTGAGAGGTAAATGCTTATTGTTTAAGTCACCCACCTGTGATATTTGGTATAGCATCCCCAACAGGCTAAGTCACCATGCAGATCATGTGGTTATTGCTTTGTCTGCGTCTGCAGACAAACTTGTGGTTTGTGAATTACGTAATTTTGTTGTGGATGTTGTCTATGGATTTTGGTTTTTATCTAGGTATTCTGTTTATTTTCATGTGTGAATTCAAGGAGATTAAAAAATTATTCCAATGCCTCTGTCATCATTCCAGAAGACTCCTTAATTATTTTTTTTGTTGAATTTTCATATATCATTTTTTAAAAAGATTTTATTTATTTATCTGACAGAGAGAAGAACACAAGTAGGCAGAGAGGCAGGCAGAGAGAGAGAGGGGGAAGCAGGCTCCCTGCTGAGCAGAGAGCCCAATGCGGGGCTCAGTCTCAGGACCCTGAGACCATGACCTGAGCCGAAGGCAGAGGCTCAACCCACTGAGCCACCCAGGTGCTCTGATTTCTCATTTTTATTTGTCCTTTCAAAGAACAAAATTTTAGCTTTACTGATATCATTTATTGCTTTTTCCCTCCTTTTTTATTAATATCTTTTATCTTTTTTTTTCTTTCTGCTGTCTTCGTGTTTTCTTGGTTAGTCTTTTTATAAATTCTTGAGTTAAATATTTGGATGATTGTCAGCCTTTATTCCTTTTCTAAATATGCACTCAAGGCTATAATTTTCCCTTTAAACATGCCTTTAGCTGCTTCTCACAGGTTTGAGCTATATGGTGTTTATTGGTTTTCAGTTCTAGGAACTTTTATTTCCATGCAGTTTCTTCTATGCTCCCTAAATTACTTAGACGTGATTTTTAAATTCTGAAATGTGTTGGTGTTCTTGTGGTTGTTATTTAGTTTCTAATTTTATTACAATTTGGTCAAAAAATGTCTTCTTTAGGATACTAATTTGGTTTATGCTTAGAATTCTTTTGTGTTCATTAGTGGCCGTGTCTTGTAAATCGTTTATACGTCCCTCAATCTGAACATGTTTTCTCTAGTCGCTGAATGAAGGCTGGTCAACTGTGTATTACAAATCTTCCAAATCCTTATTAATTTTCCTGGCTCTTTGATCATGTGCTGAGGTATTATATACATAATTTAAACTGAGTTTTCAAATTAATCCTCAGAGGTAGGTACTATTATAACTTTTTTACAGGTGAATAGTCTGACATTCATAGGAATTATGCTGTTTTGGTCCTCCAAATTGCAAACTGAAGAATTACAATTAGAAGTCTCGATTGTACAGAGGCAGTGTTCAAATCTTGTTGCTAAACACAATGTTTATGTAAAATGTACTAAGCTCAACAGTACAAAAAAGTTTTTTTTCCAAACTATACTGTGATACAATGTTGTTTGCTTGACTTGAAAGATTTGGTTTCTACATAAAACTTGCTCAAATCCTAATGCAAAAGCTTAACTGGCCATGTTTCTCCTTTGTTCTATACATGCATACCTGATTTTCAGAATAATGACCCTGAAACATTAAAGGAGATCAATAACTTTTCTAACCTATTAATGCTAGTATGGTAAGAGTATTTATATTTTATGTCTACTGATTTCTTGAAATCGGATCCATAACCGCTTTCAATTAAGCAGATTATTAATTCAATTTATTCATCAGTCTCCAAGTCAGCCTAGAGCTATCAGGGAATAAATACTAGTTTCCTTTGGGACGCTGCAGTGCTAGTCTGAAGAGCCATAGTTTCATTCTGATAACCTCCTTCAAAATGAAGGCATTAGTATATAGTTTAGGCAGAAAACCATAAATATTCTAAGTATTTGACTAACTTTTTCTGATTTGGAGTTGTTAACAATATATTTCCGTTTGTAACTGAGAAAAAGTTCGAGAGCCATATTTTTCTTTTGAAAATATTAACAGGTTGATAATAAATGGAAACACATTTATAAAAACATATGGCCACAAAGCACAAAACCATGGTCCAATGAACAGGGCTTGATGAATGTCAGTTCTGCTAGAAAAGAGTAGTGTAATTATTGTAATTAGCTGCTTTATTGAATAAGTCTCCCACATAAAATGTCATAATTGGAGATAAGCAATTACCTAAAATTACATAGGTTGAAGGTGGTAGGTATGTCATTCAAGTGTATTTTAATTTTTCATGCACCTGTGAACCAAAGACTAATCCCTAAGTGCATATGACAGATCATGTATATAACAGAATGTTTCTATAAAATAAACTTTTAATGAAATTGACATTATGCTTGGAAAGAAAGAATTTTAAAAGGTGATTAGAGTAGGTGGCAACAAAATTAAAATGGTCATGTTACAATGTACACAAAGGTGAATATCATTATAACAGCATGTTTTGAAGCTTTGAAATATGTCTTAGGATGTGAATTTTGTGGAAAGGCAGTTTTAGATGATGGGTTGAGATCTTTGATCTTGTTATTTCAACATTACAAATTCTGAACCCTGAAAAACCACCAGGCATAAAGGTAAAAAAATCTATAAATAGGTACACACACACACACACACGCACACACACACACACACACACACAGGGTCTTCATTCGTACTCCAGGATAACTTACACATGTTGGTCATTGCTCTGTGTGTGAAACATCTTTTTATTTTTCTGTGAATTTCATTAGATCATAACCTCCATACAAAAAGGATGTATATTCCTTGTCCATTACATTGTCCTCCACTGTCCAGTCCTGCCTGTGATGTGTTTTTGAAATATATTTAAAGAGAAAATACTCCAATTAATATTAAAGATGACTCTTCTCTGTTCTACATTTTTTTTCTTATGAAGAGAATCCTTGAAATAACAAATGCGCATTAGGTAAAAATTACAGAGGAGGACTATTCATTTTGAAAGGCATCAGTTCACTCAATAGATAGGAAAATCTGGTGAAACTTGAGACTCAATGATTGGAAACTTAACTGGCTTGACTTCTTTAGGCTTGAATTGCCTGGCAATGCTTTTGTCGCTAAAGCTTGGGACATTGGAGATGCAGCCAAATCTCCAACAACTTACACACCAGCTCGCCTGGTATGCTGATACCAAAGATGCAAAAAGTGAGGGAGAAGCTGTGTCTTCACAGACAGATATACTCCCTATCCAGTTCTCACTGGTGAGAAGCTGTAACATATGCTCTAATATATACCTAGCATAGAATTTCCTGGTTACAGCTCATATAAACAGAATGACAAAGACTGAAAACCTGCACAGATTAAAAAAAAAAGATAAGTGGATTTATGATTCTGGGAGAAAGTGCCAGATGCTTTTAACCATGCAGCTGTTTGAGAATTTAAAATCCAAGGCACTCAGATAATACAAGGGAGCTGTGCTTGCTCTCCAAATATGATTCAATTGTATTTGGACTTCAGATTCAAACAACAAGAACACTAACACCAGTGAAACTGGAACACACTGAGACTGGCAATACACTTAATGGAAAGTAACACTTAGGAGTCCAGCTGGAGTCCAGAAAGAAGAATGTTGGAAGAGTAGAGCAACATGTAAATTTCACAGATAGGATTAGCTGCAGACTCAGAGCTCTGACACCTGTTTTGAAAACAGCACTGAAAACTTGCGGTTAAAAGCCTTCCCCATTACCTATAGAAGATGCTCCATCCTAAGACTCATTAACTTTTGACCTTCAGTGGGTGGACACTTAAGGAATGCAAGCAGATCACTGATAATCCCAAACCCAAAGTGACTGCACAACAAAATATGCAAATTCCTCCTCTCACGTTGACTGAAAGCAACAGAACGTGTTTATTACCCGACCCCTGGACATGGTTCGCATATGAAGACCCTCAAGAAATCCACGTCAAACGGAAAAACCTGCATTTGACCTCAGTTGCATTTGGACCTGAGCTCAAAAACATCCTGCAAAGATCAATAAAAATGTAAGAAAAAGTTTTCATTTATATTTTGTATCTTTTTTTTTTTTGGCAGTGCATTAACTCAATCCTGAGTGGTTTTATTATCCATTTTATCAGTCTATGGTTTTTGAAGAGTTCAATCCATTTACATTTGAAGTAATTATTCATCGGGAAGTACTTACTTTTGCCATGTTGTTTTCTGTATGTTTTACACGGTTCCCTCATTTCCTGCATTACTGCTTCCCCTCGTGTTTAGTTAATTTCTTGTACTGACACATTTTTATTCTCTTTTCATTTCTGTGTATCTTCTATGGGTATTTGTGTGTATGTGTGGTTACCATGGGGATTATATAATAACATCCTAAAGTTATAACAATCTGTATTCTAGATTATTAACTATATCTTATATGTAGTTGTAGCAATCTATAACAATGTATCTTTGTTACCAACTGAACTCAATTGCTGCTCCACCCCTCCACTTATGTTTACTTATGTTACATATTACTTTTATATGTTGCATGTCCATTGACATAAATATATTACATCTTATGCATTGTATCTTTTTGTTTCCGTTTTTGGGAGTGAATCAATTACCCACGAATATATTTTGAAGCTAAAGAGAGAAGTACTAGGGTTTTCACATTGGGGCTGCCGAGCCCTGCTTCTTCCCTCCCCCGGACCACACTGTTTGTAACTCCCGGGTGAGGTGGTGGTGTCCTGTGGTCTCCCACTCTCCGCCCAGAGATGTATCTTGAATGGCACTGCAGAGACGCTAAGCTATTATTTTAGAAAATTCTTTCAGAAGAGCAAAAGCCCTAAAGATGAAAATAGGCTGTTCTCCCTCTCTTTTTTCAGTGAGTAAACTATCCTGGAAATTATAGATCAGTAACTTACTATGTACAGAGTTACTGGAACAACTCATCAAACGCTCTATAATCACACAGAAGAATACAAAACGCTGTCTGGCAATCAACAAGGCTTTGTAAAGAGTAAATCTTTCCGGAGCAATTTAATTTACTTCTTGAGAGTCTAAGACACGATATAGGAGGTGGGGTATTTACTGAAATATCACAAAAAACCAAACTAAAAAAAAAAAAGCCAGATTCATGAACAATGAAGAAAACAGATGGGTAATTAATACACCATGCTTAACTAGACCATTACAGCCAAAGGTTAACTTGTGTAAGTAAAAGTCCTTGTCTTGATTGATGAATGTAAACCTATTTGCTTATGAATTCATGGTATGGTTTAGCATCAGTAACGTTTCTTATCTGGTATTAGAGGCACGTAACATATGCTTTGTCAGTGCAATGCTAGGCATTTAACATATTTTATTTAATCCTCATAACAAACCCCCCAAATAAGAATTTTCTCTACTTTATAGATGAGGATGGGAACCTACATCACTTATCACTATGGTCATAATTGCTCTTCCGCTCTGCTTCTCACGAAAAATCCTTCCTTATGCCAAGCACCTGCCGCGTCCTGCTCTTTCCTGCCTGCTTCCTCCTTTGTTTGGAGCACCCTCCTCCTGCACGCTCAAGCTTCCTGCTCCCATAAGGGGGGTCAGGGGGTCCTGTCTCAGGTTTCTGCAACACTTGCCACGTCCGTGCATTTACACATGTTTCTTCCCATTAGACTAAACACTTCTAAAGGGCACAGCTCACATCTCATGCGGTGCTGAATTCCCGTGGCCCCGAAGCGTGAATAACAGGTGTTCCCTAAACATTTGCTGAGTGACTGGGTGAGCGTGAAGACTTACGGGATGAAAAGGGTAAAGAAAACGTAGTATGACTTGGATCGCTTTCCTCATTTTGTACATGGGTTAGCTGATAAGGGTGAAGGCTTGCTATGGAAATTACATGCTTAGCAGTGAGGAGGCAGGTATGAGAGAGGACAGACGTTGCCCTATTGTCAGGGAAACATTCTCTGTTCTTTATCACGTGACTTCTGAAACTGTCCCCTGAAGTGCACGGGCACAAGGGGGTGGCTGGGACAGACCTCATCCATGTGTCTGTCTCAGGCTGTTGTGACTGTGTGATTCCCTCATGTTCTCCAGACACTGTGAGGTTCTGCCCCCTACATGGCACTGCAGCCAAGACAGCAGGGCAGAAAGCTGGGGGAGCTCAGCTAAAGGGCGCTGAGAGTCCCCGTATCCGACCATGGAGGCGGCGGGAAACCCTGCCTTCACGGAGATGACTCACTTGGGAGGACAGAGTAGGCTGCTCCCATTACCAGGTCACTGGAAAAGCAAGGTCACATCTCAGTTTACTAACAAGTACTCTACGTAAGAAACCCAGAGTTTAATTGCATTAATAGGGACCAAAAAAATGAGTAGAAAACCATTGCCTTTTGCTTGAAAACTAGAAAAACTCCTCTCAAGAGATGCGGGTTATCCTTTCATCAGGAGGAGAGGAAACCCCTGGTTGGTGCCCCAGGTGGAGAAGCGGGAGGAGAGAGGGTTGGGGGAATTAGCCTTGGGAATGCCCGTTTCTATGGAATCGGAAAGGGAAAGCACTGTTTCCTGTCCTTTTCCTTTAGGATCTGCAATAACAACATAAAGATTTTATATTTTTGCTTGCTCGTTTCACATGTGGAGAAGGACCGGTGTTTTAAACGATGTGATAAAGGTAATCAGAACCATTTTTAACAACAGGGTGTCTGCAAAGCGAGGCTGCCACGGAGTTACTCAGGGTTGTTCCAAGCCGGGGGAAAGACTGGGAGAAGATCCTGCCTGCCACGTGCTTTCACGTTTCCCGCGTCGCTTACTCAAAAACATCCCCACCTTTTGTTGTCAGGTTTTTGTTTTGTTCTGTTTTGTTTTGTTTTATCCCTTTACTCAGGATCTTCAGGTTCCTGGGCACTCAGTGTTCTCCTGGGCGATGGGAAAAGTGACTCCCTCTAGTCTAGCGGGCGTCAGAAGTTTCTCCTGACAGGTCATCGTGAAGGGTGACGTTTTCTCTCAGTGTTCCTCTTTTTCACGTCATGGGAATCATTGATAAGCCAGCCCCTCACCTGCTTTTTATTTCTTACTACTCTTTGAGGGAAAACATCCTCAGTTTGTGTTGTATGGCGGTGGGGGAATTTCTTCACATCGAGTGAGGAACCTTGTCGTCCCCTGGACATGGCCTGGCATTTCCGAAGGCAGCTGGGGCTGTCACAGAAATGTCCAGGTGCTTGCTGAAAAATAGTTTATCAGAGGAGCTAAGAGAGGTGTGGTCTCTGTTCAGGATTTTTGTCGTGTGTTTCTGTAATTTTATGTGGCTTTAGGGTTTCTTAAGAAAAACAAAAAAGGCTTGGCATATTTAAAAATTCAAAACACCAGACGGCTCCCTCTTCTATTTCTGTTCCCCTTATGTATCCTCATGTTGAAATTCGTTAAGTTGGTTCTCTGTTTTGGGTGTTCCTGGCTGATGGCCCTCAACAAAGACAAGAGGTTCCAAGTGTTTATGAGGAATGGCAGGAGCCGATGGCAGCTGAGGCTGGAAACCCTGGGAACTTGAAAGGGGTGAAGGTGACTTTCCCGGAGGCCCAAATAGAGCCAGAGCTTTAAGAAGGAAAGGTAGCATGGAACAAATCTTGCTGCCGCCGCCACAACAGAGTAGCGGCTCCTGAGATGAAAAGAAAATATGTTCTCTACATTTCACCTTCCCAACTGGAGCATGGGCCCGGAGAGTGAAGCTCATGGCGGGGGGAGAGGGGGTAAATGACATTAGCCCAACTGTAGGTTACCTATCATGGGCCAACAAGGCTTGCATGGGATGAAGGCCAACCTAACCATCACTGGTCATGTTCCTCATGTAAGATCACATATGGTGTGTTGGAATCAGCCAACTTTATAGTTTGGGGACTGCCTGGGGTCTTCAGAAAACTCTAGTCTCCTTTAAGATGCTGAGTGACGTGGAGACCACCAAGGAGCCGTGTCTTTGCTAGATCTTTAGATTTTAGGAGATTATAAGAAAGCCTCATTTGTAAGATTACAGAATAAAACTATAACTGTTATCTTCCTTTTGGTTAGTTAAAAAGAACTGTCAAATGAGAAGGTAAGAAGAAGCCACAAAAATATAAGGACATTAAGGCAATCAGAAATGGCATTTCAAATTCTCTGTAACCTAACCCAGGGATCGGTGGGGCAGGGATGGCGGCGGTCACCCGGAGGGATGCACAGAATGTGCCAGAGTCTCCTCAGACCACCCTCTAACCACCTCCACACCTGCCAACAACTTTTTTATCTTCTTCCTTACCAATTTCAAAACACTCTGTTCAAGAAGTGTGAGAAACATCACGTTTGCTTTCAGACAGAGAATAAAGTTTCGTGGGCTAATTTCAGTTTTGTGTTTCCAGTGGGATAATGTTCTTAGTGATTTAAAAGAGCAGGTAGGGGATTTATGCCAACTTTGGGCATAACTACTACGAGCTCTTGGTGCTCTTCCTGGAGATAGCAGGTCGGAATCACAGCCCAGGCTGGGGGTTCATTCCACAACTCTGGCCTAAAGTCTGCTTCTGGTATAAATTTTAAAATCAAACAATCTGTGTTCTAGTATGAAATATGCAATTTCAGGCTGATTAGCTGAAACCAGGCCATTATCCTCCCACCCGATTATCCACCAACACAAGCTCTTTTGAGTCCATATTGAATGAAATATAACTGAGGACAAGAAATGTGACAAATTTACTAATATGTTTTAAAAAAACAGTTGAAGTCTTTAAGGAAGATATTGAGTTCATGTGCATGCATTTCGTGATTTCCCACTCAAAATTTAAAAGCAAAGGATGCTGTCAGTTGAGATCAATTTAGTGGCTTGGGAGATTAAGCAGAACAATTATTTCAAAAATACAGAAGAAAAACAGAGAAATGGCAGTCATAAGAGAAAAGGTAAGAGAAAAAAAGGAGCAGATGGAAAAGTAATCATTGAACAAGTAATAAATGAAAAATTTCCTGACATTATCTCAGTCTACAAACTGAAAAGACTCCCCAGTTATGGCATCTCTGGTGAGAAAAGACATACAAAATATATCCTGGTAAGGTTTCTGAACTCCCAGGATATGTAGAAAGTTCTTAAAAGCTTCCTCAAACCAAAAAACCTACCAACCAACCAACCACCAAAGAAAAACCTAATTACTTTCAAATGAAAAAAAAAAATGACATCGGCATCAGGCTTGTCCTCTGCGATATTGGAAAAGAGAGAGAAGTAACATCTGTAGGTGACTGAAGAAAATCAATAAATGGAAACCCTTGAACAAGAAGAGACATACTACAGGGAAATCATCGTCATCATAGTTGAGAACAAAATCACAGAACTGCAGCAGAGGACCAGATGCTATGGAGAGGGAAGGGGGACACATGGGGAGGAAGTAGGAGAAAAGAAGCAGAGGAGAAAGGCACAGGTAGGAGGAAAGCCTAATCCTTGTGGGATGGGGGTGGGGGAACAGGGAATCTTAAAGGATGAAGGAGCTGGTATTTGATATTCATGTGATAATGAAGAAATACGTATTTGATCATAAGTAACAGAAAAAGGGCAGCCACAATTCAAAGGAATAAAAAAATAAACTAAGACTTCTGAAGTAAAACACTTGCAAGTAATTAGATGCTTTTGTGAACTCTAATGTTCAAGACTTTTTACAAAATCTGTTATTGATCTTTTCTCCTTTTCCTTTCCTTCTTTTCTTTTTCCTTTCTTTCTTTCTTTTTTTTTTTTTAGATGGGGAAAGAGTGAGTGAGTGGGAGGGTGGGCAGAGGAAGAGGGAGAGACTCTTAAGCAGGCTCCACGCCCAGTGCAGAGCCTGACGTGGGGCTCCATCTCACCTCCCTGAGATCATGACCTGAGCTGAAACCAAGAGTCAGACGCTTCACCCACTGAGTCACCACCAACTGTGGAATCTGAGGGAAAAAAATTCCCTATCCACTTTTCAATGATCAATAGGTAAATCACAATATGAACAAGCTAACATACACAGTGATAATTCCTGCCACATACTAAGCACGTGGAAGTTATTTTGACTGATTTCAGAGGAACTTGCTCTGGTTTTTTCCCCCTGAAACAGTAACTGGAATAAACATGGTCTCTTGCAACAGGCAGCATACGGGCCCCTGTTAAACCTGGGCTGTCCATTAGTGATCAGTCTTCTGCATGTGAGGAAATGCGGGGTTGGGGAGGCTCTCTACCTCTCAAAGTCACCGGGCTGCTATCTGGCACGGCACAAAAGCTGCCGTGGACAAATGCGGAATTTAAAATTCACAAATTTACAAATGTTAGGTTTAATGATTTCTTCTACAAACAGAATTATTTCCTTCATTGTTCTCTTGAGACATTAGATGTCAGGACCCCACATAAGCCCAAAGTTATGTAGTTCTTTTCTCTATTGTATATGCTTAAGAAAACTTTGGTAATTTGAAGTAGTGATTCTTACTTTTTCTTTCTTTTTTTTTTTTTTTTTGCTTACTTTTTCTTAATTTAAATTTCATTAGTTAACATTTAGTGCAGTCTTGGTTTCTGGAGCAGAATTCAGTGATTCACCACTTCCTTACAACACCCAGTGCTCATCACAACAAATGCCGTCTTTAATGCCCCTCCCACCTCCCTCCACACCCTCCACCACCTCTCTATTCTCTGTCGTTGAGATTCTTACTTTTTGGTCGATGTATTTGTTGTCTTCGATTGCAGACCGTTTGGAGTGATCACATGAGGAAGAGGTGGACGGAAGGCTTCGTAAGAGGCAGCAGGTGTCCTGTTGCTGACGATCAATGAACTGCTTCATGAAACTTTCCCTTTGCAAATGAAGTACACACACGTCAAGCATTGTTAATGAAATGGATGGCATTTTACAATGATGCATTTGCCTGAGCTCAGATAAAGGTGACAAAGGTTCATAGAAAATAAGACACATCATGCTAAGAGTGGTGTTTAGACTTAGATAGCAAAGTAATTAACTTAGAGAAAGCTCCCTGAATTTTCAGTAGTTTTCTTTAAAAAAAAAATGTCCCTGAAATAACATTTAAGCAATAATTTTCAGTCATTGATGGTATTTTTTAAAATCCCATTGTGGTAATACTTTTTTTTTTAATCCCCTCTAAGACTTGGAAGAATTAGTTCATCTCTCTGACTTCTACTCATCAAAAGAATCCTCAAGAGATAATTTTACATTGAAAAACTCAAAATAACTCAAAAGAAACTTGCTTCATCTGATCTCCAAAGCATGGTGAGAATTCAAATAACATCTTTTCAAATAACCACTAATCTTGAATCTTATTTGTAGCTCTTTTATACTTCCTATTTTGAAGTTAAAATTTTTTAAAAATCAGAAATGCAAATATATTTCCATTTGAATTTTAAATATTATGGCACCATAACCAGTCTCATATTTTTATAACCTCCCACACAATTATTTTTAGAACTAGATATATTAAGATGTCATACTGGGGGCACTTGGGTGGCTCAGTTGGTTAAGCAGCTGACTCTTGATTTTGGCGCAGGTCATGATCTCAGGATCGTAGGATTGAGCCCTACATCTGCTCCTCACTCAGCACAGAGTCTGCTTGAGATTCTCTCTCCCTCTCCCTCTCCCTCTCCCCCTCCTCTCACTTGCACACATGTGCGCTGTCTCTCAAATTAATAAATAAATAAAATCTTTAGGAAAATGTTATATTTCCATTATGCTAAGTGAAATAAGCCACTCACAAAAAGACAAATGTTATATGATTCCACTTACATGAGGTACCTAGAATAGTCAAATTCATAGAGGCAGAAAGTAGAATGGTGGTTACCGGAGGTTAGCACTATAGGCAATGGGGAGTTACTGTTTAATGTGTATAGCTTTTTGGTCTTGCAATAGAAAGAAAAGAGTCTGGATGTAGGTTGCATGAGAACATGAACGTACTTACCACTACTAAACTGTACCTTTAAAAAGGATTAAGATGATAAATTTAATGCCATATGTATTTTAGCACAACATTAAAAAAATTAAATGCACATGCAATGCTAAAAAAATAAAAAATCTCATATTGCAACTGTTTTGGTTCTATTTGTAATTTTTGAGCTACAACTGAAATAAATCCTTTAATTATTAAAAATAAATGTTTTAAACCATCATTTACGCAAATGCTTCACTGAAGGGCAAAGTGGTAGGAAACCAAATTAGTTTAAGTGGGAAATGCCATGTTTTTTCTTTTAAAAATGGGAGACAAGGGACCATTAGAGCTTGAGGTGAGAGTGTTGGACAAGCCATCTCGCCAGGGTTTTCCTTCTAAGGTTGTATCCATGCTAAATTAAGAACAGGTTAAAGATGAGAAGGAACGAGGTACCATTTTTTCCCGTAATAGTTGCATTGTTTATGATGCATAAAGAAACAATAACAGACTTAACATGCTTTTAAGCCAGTCTTTATACAGCAATACTGTTCTTTGTCTAAGATGTGTTAAAGAATTTTTAAGCTTGAAAAAAAAGTGGAAGACAAAAATCTATCATAATCAGACATGACATTCTAAATGAACGCTATTACAGTAATACAGAAGCCCGACTGGTGGCATTTCTCTATTTACTTGAGAATAAAAGGCCACAAGAGGCAAGTGTATCCTTATATGGCTGGAGGTCAGAGGTTGGGGTCTACCTGCAACCTTAAGCATCCGTGCCAGTTACCTGGGGAGTGGGTCCCTGAGGGGCATCTCAGGGAGAAGCAGGCGTCCGCAACCTTCTTGTTTTGGTGGATGCAACCCTCAAATGACTGTTCTGAATATATTGCTTAAAGGGGACAATGGTTTTTAAAACAGAGCTTACAGAGAGTAGGAATAGAAATAACTTAAAAATAGAAAAAAAAAAATACCCTCTTTCAAACATGAATTTGAAAGAAGGGCCGAATCAGATTTAAGATAAATCCTTGACAGTGTATGTGGCATATACAACGAAGTAAATGGGTTAATACCTGATTTTAGGAACGGTAAAATCTGAAGGAAGCTTTGAGATTTTCACCATTTGCGGTCTGTTTGGAAATTTCTCAAAGATTCGAAGTCGCAAAGGGAGCTTCTCTTTGGTGTCTGCGTTCGCTTCACTTTGCTTTAACTAAAAACAAACAAACAAACAAAACAGGCAGAAGGAAAGGGGGAACTTACTGTACTCTCAAGTCCTAGGTGGAGACCAGCTTTTTTTTGCATTGGGGAACAGTGAGTTGGCGCACGACGAACGGTAGATGGCAGCAGAGTCCCACCAGTGCACTTTCCCGCCCGCCAACTACCGGCCCCAGGTGCGCAGGAACTTGAACCACCCGTAAAACAAAACCCAAGCTGAGGGGCCCCTGGGTGGCTCAGTGGGTTAAAGCCTCTGCCTTCGGCTCGGGTCAGGTCATGGTCCTGGAATCGAGCCCCGCATCGGGCTCTCTGCTCAGCAGGGAGCCTGCTTCCCTTCCTTTCTTTCTGCCTACTTGTGATCTCTGTCTGTCAAATAAATAAATAAAATCTTAAAAAAATAAAAGAAGCCCAAACTGAACCAAGCAAAAAACTAAAGCAGAAAAAATAATTCAAAGAAAAGAAAAATTAGGTTCTTTTATTCCTAAATATAAACCCCCTTTCACACCAACCATTATTTTTATTGTTTACTTATCTCTAGCATATCCAATAACATAACAAAATTCATTTTATACAGATGTGTGCTAGAACAGGAAACCAAAAGAATAAAGAAAAACGGAACTTCAAAGTCTCCTAAGTGGTAATACGTGTGAAGAGTGAAACTGTCAAGAAAACGGGTCATTTATTCCAGCAGATTCAAAAAGGAAAGCTCAAATCGGAAAAAAAATGCATTTGGTACCTACAGGGAGGCTTGTTTATTTCGTTGTAAAGATGCTTGGGAATTATTACATTATATGTCCTAAAATATCTTTGCAAGAAATGACAAGCAAACGGTATTCATCATCTATCTATCATCTCTCTATGTACAGGATGGTTTTTCTATTTTTCACATCTGTTTAATATTTCTACAAATTAGAGTTCGGGGAGCCTGAGACATGACATCATTAAATGGCACCAGTGCTGAACGAAGGAGCCGTCATAAGGGTGGACTTGGCCGGCGGAACCCTGGCCTGAAAATTGGAGTAGGGTGCTTCTACCCCTCTCACTGCACCTTATTCCCTCGCTGAGGCTGCCTTCTCTTGCCAACCTCCCTTACTTCTCTCGGAGCGCTCTATAGACGAGGCTAACCTCTCCACGGGCACCCATCTCCCGTTCCGCCCTCCAGCCTGCATCTCGGAACCCTGATCCTGTCCAGCACATCAGCAGCCTCTCTGGGGGGTTCGGGAAGCATGTTTCCAACACCACCAGCTTCTCGTCCCTTGCTGGGTAGGCTTTTACTTTGTAATGCCAGCCTGTCTCCGGTTTGTGGAAAGATGAGCAGGGGAGGCTGAGAACGTTTTTGTAACTTTTATAACGGGAAGAAAGATGGCAACTCTTCCCTCCTCCCCAAGCGGAGGTGTCCAAACTGGCCAGAGAAGACAGGAGCGGTGCATTGGGGGGACACCCAATTTCAATACGATATACGGCTCAGTTGTCCAATTGGTTGTGAACTCATAGTGAGATTATAGTCTTATTTCTAGTTCAGAAAATGTGCCTCATTTCTCATCGACTTCAGAAACTGTTCTTACATTTCTGTTTTGTATAGTATTAATATTTTACTGTAGCCAACATATGTCTTATTTAATGTGGATTTCTGACTTGGGTGGTGACCTCATTTAGAGAAGAAGAGACTGGTGTTCGCTGCCTTCCTCTCCCCCCAGATGGAACCCCACGCAGCGTCCTCCCAATCATTTGATGGCTAGGATGGTGAGAATGATGAGGAATCAGCTCCCCTAGGTGGAGAACACAGACTGCTAACATTTCCATGAGATACAGGCAATTTAACAAATGGCTCCCGGGGCGCCTGAGTGGTTCAGTCGGTAAAGTGTCCGGCTCTTGGTTTTGGCTCCTGTCATGATCTCTGGGTCGTGAGATCGAGCCCCACAGTGGGCTCTGCGCTCAGCAGGGAGTCTGCCTGGGATTCTCTTTCCCTCTCCCTCTGCCCCTCCCCAGCATGCATTCGCACTCTCTCTTTCTCTCAAATACATAAATCCTAAAGCAAAAGAAAAATGGCTCCATATATAAACAAAGAAATTCATAAGGAAGGGACTTATTTTCCAAAAATTTATTGGCATAACTGGTAGAAAGATATTTGTCAGTGGCAAGAAGAGCACAGAGAAAAAGAAAACGCAGTTAATATGTTAAGTCAGACCAGAGAGAAAGGCGATTATATAAGGCCAAAGACAGGCCAAGGAGATGGGGCAGAAATGAGGTATTTCATTCATGCCTTTGCTGACTCATTTATTTACATATCGGTAGAGTCACTTATAAATCCAATCCCAAAGGCCAGGTTCCCTGTGAAGTTCTGGGGATATAAAAATATCTAAGACACAGAATTTGCTCTCATGGGGCCCACGTTTTACTGGAGAGATGGGTCTATAAACAGATAATGGCAAACATAATAGCTGTTCTAGCTGAGGTACAAAGTGCCGGAGCTCAAGGTGAGGAGCAATGGGAGAGAAGGAAAAAAACCAAGATGATGCTACTTTTATTTCCAGAGGCTTCTCCCGGGATTCTGGAGGCTGGACTCTAAAGCAAGGTGCCAGCAGTGCTGTGCTCTCTCTGATGGCTCTAGGAAGGAGTCCTTCCTTGACTCAGCTTCGTGGCAGTCCCGGTATCCCCTGAGCTGAGAAGCTGTCTGACTGCATTACCTCCTCTGAGATCACAAGGCCTTCTTCCCTGTGTGTTTCTGGGTCTCACTGGGTCTCCTTTTCTCTTCTCTGGCAAAGATACCCATCATTTAAATTAGGGTCCACCCTAAGGCAGTATGATCTTGACTGATCATGTCTGCAAAAATCTAATTTCCAAATAAGGTCCCATTCTGAGGTTCCAGGTGGACATGGATTTTGGGGGTTCACTACCAAATCCACTACATAAGGTAGTTGAAATTCCAGCGTGTGGTGACTTGGACACTGTTTCTCTTTATCCTGAGACTATCAAGGACAAGACAAGCTTCTCAGGACGAGGATCCGTGCAGGGGGCGGGTGTGTTTCATTGTTCGTATTCAGGTCCGGCTACGATATTTGGCACAAAGTAAGCTAAAAAAACATATGTCGAATGACTAATGACACAATCAATGGCAGAACTGCACTCTTTAGCAGGTAACTTGCAAATGAAAGAAAGGATTTTAGGTTTATCTGGAAGGATAGAGAGATAAGCAGAAAATATCCATTTGCTGATTGCATATGTTTGTTGGCGTGGGGTGTGAGTGTCCCTAGATTCACAGAAGAGAATTGGCATTTCACCGGAGCTTCCAGCTACCATTGGTGAACCGATTAATGTTTAGAATAAGTCTAGACATAATATTTTGTAGCATTTAATCAAATATCCTAGAATAGCATGGTTAATATATGTAGGTTACTAGTATTAAAATATAGTTTTATGATAATGTTTTTACTGTTTATAATATTTTTAATATAGCTTTTTACTACCTAATGTTTTATTTTATTTTTTTTAAAGATTTTATTTATTTATTTGAGAGAGAGAGAATAAGAGAGAGAGAGAACACAAGAAGGGGAGCGTCAGAGGGAGAAGCAGACTCCCCACTGAGCAGAGAGCCTGATGCAGGACTCAATCCCAGGACTCCAGGATTATGACCTGACCTGAAGGCAGTCACCCAACCAACTGAGCCACCCAGGCGCCCCTGCCTAATGTTTTAAAAATGGAACTTGTCTCATTCTACTTTGCATTAGCATTACTTATTCCTTCCCAAACTTGTAAACTACTCAGGGAGAAGATTCTATTTTAATTTACTTCTTTTGTAAAAAGATTTTATTTATTTATTTGAGAGAGAGAGTGAGAGAGAGCACAAGAAGGGGGAGCAGCAGAGGGAGAAGCAGGCTCCCTGCAGGGAGCCTGATGTGGGACTCAATCCCATGACCCTGAGATCATGACTTGACCTGAAGGCAGACGCTTAACCCACTGAGCCACCCAGGCGCCCCTATTTTTAACTTACTTCTATGGTACCTTCTAGACAGTAGAAATATATAACTGTGAATCAATGAATTAGAAGTCATCATGAATTGATCATGGAACTGTAAGACCACAAGGAGCAAAGGAGAAGGTCTTTTTGATGACACAGAAGGTTCTTCAGGATCCTGCAAATGCTCTCCAGGGTCAGATGTCATGGCTCCACAGAGGCACAAACAGGCCCGTTAAACCAAACAAGGACTGGTGGATGCATGGACGGCGGATGTGTCAGATCTCACTGCGGAGGCACTGGCTAGAATCTTCTATGAGCAGGAAGGGGCCTCTTTGTGAATCAACCAGAGAGGAACACACACAGCCAGTAGCCCAGCAAATCCTCTCCCAGGCGCACAACTACCAGAAACATACCCACATGCCCACTGCAGCCTCGCCAGCCCACGGCCGTGCCCAACCGTGCACTCCTCAAATGCTCATCGTGACATTTTTATGAATTTGAGCCAATAAACTATATCCAAGTACGAGGATTTGGGTGCATTTTACACACTAACGTTGAATGAGCGAATCCTGACAACATCAGCGAGGACATCCTGAATGATTCCATTTATAGAGAGTTAAAACCACTGCTCTAGCCCGTGTAGTCTCTGGACAGTGGTCATGCCGGGATGGGATGAAGTATCGTGCCTAGAGTATATACGGGGAGCGATCCTAAGACAGAATTGATCTCTCTGGGTGTGGGTGTGTTCAGTCGATAAAAGTTCAGCAAAATGCCTTTTTCTATATGGATCATAGACCCCAGTAAAAAGTTTAAAAGAAAAAAGGACCAACGATGGAGTGGAGCAAAATCATCTGATTCTCCCTCCACTGCGATGAATCTCCATAACCTGGACCATTTCTCCTTTCCCAGTCCTTGCCCTTGGCCAAGACACAAAATGAGAGAAAAAAGGCCAAAGAGCAAGATGGGACTGGCGTATGTGCGGAGGGTGTGGGGTGGGACAAAGATGAGGCAGCCAGGGTAAACCAAAAAGTACCACCTGGTTCTTAGAAGCCACTTTCAAGTTTCTTAATACATGATAAACCCTTTTAGGCAAACTCGTCCCCCTTTCTTGCATGTAAGCACAGATCTCTCCAGTTAAATGTACTTTGATGAAATGAGTAGTATGGATTATGTTGAATATACAGGATAATAATTTAAGATCAGTATACCATACCACAAAAGAAAACCTTCTAACGGATAGTAATTGTAATTGTAAATGTTCACTTAAAAATCATTCCAAAGATCATAACCCTTGAATGGAAGGAACCTAGCGGAGCGAACCCAAGATTTTAGTCTTTACGTTGAAAAAGCTCATGTAAAGACCAGCACAAAGGAAAGAGTTTATAATGCCTCCAATGGAGCCCGAAGTCTGGCTGCCACGAAGAGATCTGATGATAGATTTGTAAGAGACTCACATGTTTAAACAAAACCCAAAAAACCCCACATTTGCAAAAAAGAAATCAGAATCTAAGAGAAAAATTCAAACCTTGGGCTTTAAAATATATAAATCATCTAAGCTTGGTGCCATTCTATGGTTCAGCATCTGTCTCGAGGAGATATGGTTACACATTGGGCGGCTGAAAGCCTTTTGCTTTCCTTGTGCTTCTCAAGAGAGTCCGGTGTAATTGCTCTGTGTGACACATACCCTGTTCTGCCTCATCACTTTCATCTTCCATATCCCAGCCTGAGCTTTCTTCTGTTAAAATATTCAAACATTATTCAGTTTTCAGCTCCTTTCCAAACGCTGCAACAAATAACTGAATTGAAGGATTATGTTAAATAAAAATTTTTGTAATTTCTGGTGTGCTCTTTGCAAAGAAAACAATTTAAAAGGCATTCAGACTTGGGAAAGATTCTCATTTTAAAATCTAGCTCACGCTAGTTTGAAAAAATGCACATAGACCTGTAGGTTAAAGTAGCTGAAGAGTATTTTTCGGCAGTTCGATCTACGAAAAATGGCCACATTACAGGCAATCTGGAGAAAGAGGTTCCTCTCTGTTACCTGAGTCAATTAAAGCTGAATTCTCTTTGCTTCTTTATCCAATGGCTTTGGCCAATTTTGCTGGATCTATACATGACACAGTAATTCAGTACTGAGACTCTTCCTAAAGCAGAAACTATTATTTTTCCAGCAAGTTTCTCTTGCTATTTTGCATCTGTGATTTTACAACCCCCGTTGCATGGCTTCTGGGTTAAAACAGATGGACTATCTGGAGTAATGATCAAACGTGTTGTTTATTAATATCCCCGTGTCCCTGTGTTCCTATAAAACCTCAATCTGAAATATAAAGATTATTCCTCACTAGGCTGTTGAGTCCAATAAAGAGTTTCTTAGAAGGGAGGACATTTTCTTTTCTTTTACTGGGCAAAAGGCCATTAGCCACATGACCGAACACGGATAGCACTACGATACACATTAAAACAAAGTGTTTTAAGTCACTAATTCTCCCCTCTGCCCCCAACTTTTACCAAAAATCTGGAATATATCCAGTACTTCCAAGGTCAAATTGGGGTTTTATTGATACACACTGGAGGGCTCTATTTCTTGGCTTGTGGACGGCAAAATATACATTTCAATATGACAGCTGGCACCACAAAATGTTCCAGTAGCTTCATAACATCAGTTGATGGATATCATGCGGTATTTCTTTCGTGACATCCAACAGACTCAGAGCTGTTACTCAGTCACCCTTATAGTCTGGCCCTGAAGAAAATGGGGGAGAGAAGGGCTGTTCTTTGGGGAGCTGATGCCCTGGGGACTTAGGTGGCTGTTTTGTGCTTCCTGATTTGGGAGACTTATGAAGCGCTCTTACTTTATACCGTCGTATGACATCCCTAAGACGTACACAGCACCACCTTACAGACTTGACATGTCCTGAAGGTTATTTTGGAGAGCATGTGAGTACCAGTAGCAACAAGGCTAGGCTAGCCAAAAATGTAATGTAAGTGTAATGTAAATGTAATGTAAGTAACATTTTTGTTACTTACAAAAATGTAAGTAAGAGGAAGGGAAACCCTATTCAAAACCAGATACCAAATTATGTTGAATGGGTAATTTTTCCTTATATGATGGTCCCTTGAAATCCTATTAATGGACCTAATGATTTTGTAGAGATAATAGTAATGAACAGTTTGCTTTTGGTATTTTTTTTCCCCCTAGGTCCCAAACACCTCTATTTTACATTATATTTCTCTTGTGTTATTCAATCAAGACACAGTTGTTTCCATTAGGAAACTTACTGAGTCATAGAAACATGTTCATTATGATAAAAAATGCATTTTTTGCTTCACTTCAGATGAAGTTATATTAGGATTCCATGTAAACTAGATAGTTGGTTCTTGTTATGAGACAAATAGTAAGTAATAGGAAAAAGCCCACACCAAAGGGAACTCACTATATATATATATGTATATATGTGTGTGCATATATGTGTATATATATATATATGTGTGTATGTGTGTGTGTATATATATATATACACACTCACATAATTGTCCTCCCTGTTTTGATTTAGAAAACACTGGAGAAAACATAGTCTCCATAAAAACAGTAAAAAAAGTAAGAAGATGTGGATTTAAAATTTCTTCAGTTTTACAATCCCTTAACCACTTTGGATTTCAACATCCTCAAATGAAAAACGAGGATCTTCCTTCCTTTATATAAATGTCAGATATATAAGTGAGATAGCATATTGCCTGTAATTTGAATCACTCAAGGGAAATGTGCTATAAAACCCACAGCTCTCACGATGCACTGTAAGTACTAGCTCTGCAGGAAAGTGCTCTCATCTCAGCAAGTGGGGACGGATGCAGAGGACACTCGCCCGCTGGGCCGTCCACCCCCTCTCCTCCATCCAGCGTGGGACTCCCTCAGACTTTCCCACTCTCCAGCTTCTGCCCCTCACCGTGTGGTTTATTTTCTTGAGACTCTTGATTTACATAGAGAGTGCCGGACATTTCTCCTGATCCAGTGTTCTTTCCCAGTCCCCTCCCCTTTCAAAATTCTGCTCAAAACAGTATGCTGTTCGTCTTCACTACCTCCTACTCATCTTCCATCCTCTCGGGTTTGGATTCGGGTCTCTCTCCAGCTCCTAGGTGGGAGGATGCTCTCACCAGTCACCCACACTTTCTACTGAAGCCAACGGCCAATCAGGCATCCTGGGTTTTTTGTTTTGTTTTGCTTTTGTTTTTTTGGTTTTTTTTTTTTTTTTTTTGATCTTATGCCACTCCTTAAACTCCCCTAACTGGGTTTCCATCTTGCCCCTTGAATCCCATTTTTCTTTTCAGAATGCTTGAAAAAGAAACACCATCATGTTCCTGGTCCTTAAAGTAACGCAAGAATGGCCAGTTGTGTGTAGAAGCATAAACGGCATAAATGACTTCCCCTCCCCCCCCCCAACCTCACCACCTCCCCATGCCTTCCTTGCTCTTTCTACTCCAACAATATTGGCTTGGATGTCCCTCCCACAGTCCTACTTCAGGTCAGGGATGTGTGCCTGCGAACATACCTCACTCCGCGCCCCCTGTGCAACACACGTTCCTTCTACACTCGGTTGACTCCCTCAAAAACCATCTCTTCCAAGAAGATTTCTCAGAACAGCAATAATTGGGAGTTGAATTAGTAAACCTGAGTGCTAGATACTATGCTAATGGCCTCGCTGCCATTACTCAATCCCCAGTTTAGCCCTGGGTGTAGCTCTGGGCTCTAGCATGTTACAGATATGGAAACTGAGGTCACAGGAGCTTACATCAGCCACCCAAGGTCTCACGGCTGCAAGTGGGAGCGCTGGGGTGTGACTGCAATCTTTCTGATTCTGGAGCCTGAGCTTCCAAAAACTGTTTCGTACAGCCTCATCAAAACAACATTTTCAAGCAAGAGATGCAAGAGATGCATTTTTCCTTCTGCAATTTTGTACCTGCCATTTCTTGAATATGTAATATTTTCTCTCACTTTGCTAACAACATTCATCATTTTTAGACACATCTTCCCTCCCTGCTTCCAATCTGAATTAGGCACGTCCTCCCTGACATTCCTTGCGTTTTCTACAACCTTAGTGCTCAGGCCTTTATACCATAACTTCCTAAGTATGTGCATGTCTCCCCTATTAAGACAGCACATTTTAAATTAAGAGCAGGACTCTGTGCCCTGTGGCCTCACATCACACATTTACACACACAGGACAAAGATAACACAATGGTGATGAGGTGGAGAACAAAAAAAAGCAGAATCAGTGGAGTCCCACAGACAGGCAAAGTGGCCTGTTGTGTTATTTCTCCTTTTCTTTTATCCTTTTCTTAGGTTCTTCACAAGGTGGAAGCAGCCATATTTGACCAGTACAAGCAAGTCTCCCATTTCACTGATAAAGATGAAGAAAGAGAAGCGACAAGCCTCATCAGATTTTCTATTAGAAACAAAATCATAGAGAGTGTTTGGGTCCTGATGAAATGCATGCTCTCAACTTTTTAAGATCAAAAAAGCATAACTAACTATAAATTCTATACAACATATTCACGGTCTAAAGTTTCACAGATGTATGTATGCATCTTTGCACCAGACCACATAGCAATGAATTTATATTTATATGTTGTGTTATTGGAGCTTACCATAGAAAATCCTTATCCTATCTAAAAAAAAAAACTCCTTATGTTGAAATCATTTTGAACTTATGTAAGAGTTGCAAAGATAGTGCAGAATTCCTGTATGCCCTTGACCCAGCTTTTTCTTATGTTCACATCTTACGTAACCATAGAACATTCATCAAAACTAAGAAATTAACCTTGGTCAAATACTTTTACCTGAAAGTGCAGAACTTACTTGGAATTCCCCCGTTTTTGTATCAGTGTCTTTTTGTTTTAATCCAATGCTGGGTAGCCCATTATATTTCATTATCATGGCTTTTGAGGCTCCTCTAGGCTTGACAGTTTCTCCTATCTTCCCTGTTTGTGAATGACCTTGGCTGTTCTAAGGAGTATTGGACAGGTAACTTGTAGAGAGTCCCTCAATTTGGGCTTGTCTAATGTTTTCTCAAGATTTGTTATGGCTTTTGGGGTAAAAATATCATGGAGATAGACTTATCTCATGATATCAGGGGAATATGACACCAATAGTCTTAATATTGGTGATGGCAACTGTAACCAGGGGTAAAGTGTGTCTGCTGGGTTTCTCCACTCTAATGTTAATCTTACACTACCCTTTCCTCATACTACGAGGTAGAAGCAAGTCACCAGCTCTGGCACATGGTTAGGGAGAGAAGACTTAAGGTTCATCTCCTAGGAGGGAGGAGTATCAAAGTAACATGTGTCTACATTTGTAGACACATGTTAAAACATGTAATTTTTTAACATGTAGACACATGTTAAAACCATCAGAATAATTAAAAAAAGAAAAATTTGAAGGGAGAATCTTGGAGGTCATGCAAATACCCTATTTCTTCTTAGAGTTTCACACGAATTTCAGCATCCACCAGTAGATCCCACCTGTCATGACTGTAATTGTAATGTTCTAATGGAGATTTTCTATTTCCTTCATTTATGATTCTATTATTTCTATTCCTCTCTATTTACTTGGGATTATTCTGTGAGGAAGAGTTGGCACTTCTCCATTTTTAAATTCTATCCTTATTTATACATAAGTGTGGGTTTTCATTGTTTATTTCATTCTTTGGGTTAATAATCTAAAACTGTTGTTATTTGTTTTATCGCTCTAATTGTTCCTGCTTTGGCCATTGGAGGCTCTTTCAGTTGGCTCCTCTACTCTTTTCGATATACCTTTTCCTTCCTTCCTTTCTTTCTTTCTTTCTTTTTTTTTTAAAGATTTTATTTGTTTATTTCTCAGAGATGGAGAGAGAGCGAGCACAAGCAGGGGGAGCAGAAGGCAGAGGGAGAGGCAGGCTCCACACTGAGCAGGGAGCCCAATGCAGGACTCCATCCCAGGACCCTGGGATTATGACCTGAGCTGAAGGCAGACGCTTAACTGACTGAACCACCCAGGCATCCCCCTTTTTCTTTTCCTTTTCCTTTCTTTTCTAAGTTCTTCCTTACTTTCTGGGCTCCACAAAATACTTGTCTTATCTTGTGTTTTCTCTGACTGAGCTCAAGAATCAGCCATTTCTCCACAAAGAGTCTTGATTTGCTTTCCCGGAGAACGGTATTTAGAAATGAAAATCGTGGCACTTGGTTTGCTTGTTGTTACTGGTATAGCACTGCTTCTAGGTTTGCTCAGAGGAAAGAGCTAGGGAATGCTTGGATGTATATACATGTTATACACACATACCTAAGTTACTACTTATGTATGTATGGATGGGTCTTATGTAACCTTAGATCATATATATGTATCTGTCCATGTATCTATGTATCTATATGTATCTCTCCATCTTCTATCTTAAAATAAACTGAGTTCATCAGGCCCATCCAGCCAGAGGGTTCATCTTAGCATCTCCCCTTCACTTATTTGTAACTTCTTTCTCTGAAGTGTGACATTATCTACAGTAAATTTCCTTATTTGTTCCACCTTCATGTACATATAACTAGTATCAGGAATGCTGTTGGTCATAAAATAAATACAACACTTTAAATTGGAGGTATTTCGTAGCCCCCACACTGGGTCTTGAACCTCAGCTGTGTTCTGTCTCCTTAAGGAATTCCTTTTCAGGCAACAATCATGCATTTTCCAAGTACCATTCCTGAGTAGGCTTATGGCAGATTGTAGAGTTGTTCAATTTTGCAGACTTTGATAAAAAGGCTTATTAGAGGCACTATGAAAATTCACATTAATCAACATATTTTATGCAAAGCAAAATGGAAATAGGAACGGCATCAAACCAAATAGCATGCATGTACATTTCTCATTTCCTAGAAATAATCTAAGTCATTCTTTTGTTAATATCAGAGTAAAAAATAAGCGATTGTCATATGGCTATGTGTGAGAATGCCAGACGCACTCCATCTTCCGCCATGCCCACTACTGAGCCAGCACACTGAGGAGAATATAAGAAAAAGCAAAAAATGAATTCATGAACCCTCAAACAGGGAAGCAGAATTATGAGTAAATCAAAAGAAGACTGGTTGCTCTTCTTACACAAATTCCATAAATTTCTGGCCACCTTTTATTAAAAATCAATCCAGTCCAATCCAGTCTCCTACCTGATTCAGACCTTCCCTTCACCCCTACCCCACAGAGCTACAGGTGTGGCATCTGGCCTGGAACCATGGAGGGAACATGGTCTCTTCTTTGCCTGCCCCACATCTTCTTCTGGGTCTAGCTTCTCTATGGCAGAGGCCATGGTGGAGAGTTGGGAGAAGGGATTGTCTTAGGAAACCTGTCACATCGAAGGGTGGTGCTTTGGTGGTTCAGCCTGGATCTGGACCTTGTAGAAGGTGATAGCTTTCTGTAGGGATGGCCAGCATTGTAAGCAGCCAGAGACACAAAATTCTGCCTTAGAAGGAAAGAGGTTGACTAGCTGGACCAATCAGACCTTCTCTTGTTGGGAGCTTGAACTTGAGACAGAGAGAGTTTGTAACAAAACCAAAAGTCAAAATTTACATGGAGAAAATCAGAGAGATTATTTGTATTGCACTAACAGTAAGGCACCTGCAGTTATTAAACACTATTCTTCAAGGTTCTAGAATCTCTTTTCTTCCCACTCTATACAACCTCACCCAGATTCACAGCTTGCACTGTTATGTCCACACAGAGAACATCACTTCAATCAAAGAATCAGAGAGAGTAAAGATTTTTGTCTGGCTTCTTCACTGACTTATCCCATGTTCCTAGAACAGTGCCTGAAACATGGTTCCCACAGCTAAGCAGTAGGTACAGGGCTGAGTTCAGGCAAAGCTGAAGGGGGAGATTCTCCCCTAATTTGGGCACGTTTTCCCCTAGAAACCTTCCCATTTTTTAAAAAAATTGAGAGACTGTCTTGCAGAATGCTAGGAGAAAAAATGTTATGAAAGTAATTCTGAATTAGCACCATTGTCGAATGATACAACCCACAACTCATCAATGTAGGGAAATCATTTTATGTTTGTTCAAAGGCAAGAGGGACTTAAGGTAATTTATAAAAAAAAAAAAAAATTATAAAAAAAAATCCCACTGAGTGCCAGTGGGATGAGGCAAAGAACAAGGTCTGTGAGTGATCTGGTTTGAGTCAATCATTCATGGAATGACAATTTGGAAGGGTTTAGAGAAACTCTTCTTCCAAGAAAGTCTCAAATTCATAAAACTCACTTTTTATGGACTTATTTGGTGAAGGGTGAAGGTGAAGATTTCAGCTGCTGAGAAAGCTGCTCTTGGTTGGTGATAGCTGGTCTGTATCCTGAGATGAGCCTGTTACCTCCTATTATGCCATACTTTCAGCTACTTACTTCCCAGCACCAAAAAGGGAGCACTTCTTCTGGAGGCCAGGGACCAAGACTCTGCTGGTTGTATTAGTTCCTGAGTAACAGAGTTGTAACAAAGTGCCAACATTAGGTGCCTTAGAACAGCAGAAATTTATTGTCTCACACTTCTGGAGCCTGGCAATCCAAAATCAAGGTTCTGTGGGCTTGGTGCCCTGTGGGGATTCTGAGGGAGAGCCTGTTCCAAGCCTCTCTCTTAGCTTCCAGTGACAGCTGGCAATTCTTGATGCTTCCTAGCTTGTAGATGCCTCACAGTGTCTGCTTCTTCATCACATCCTGTTCTTGTCTGTCTGTCTCCCTCTCTTCTCCTTTTCATATAAGGACACCAATCAGAGTGGATTAATGTTCACCCTAAAGACCTCATCTTAACTTGATTTCATATGCAAATACCCTGTTTCCAAATAAGGTCACCCTCACAAGTACTAGGGATAAGGGCTTCAATGTATCTTTTTGAGAGATACAACTGAATGCCCAGAGGACATAAATTCTAAGAGGTTCCTCCTCTCTTTGATGCCCTGATCCCTGACTATTGCCAGTTTAACTCCAAAATTCCGGTTGGCTCTCTCCCCTTTTTGCATTGACTTCTGGATTTCCAGGCCGTGTCTAATGCTGATAATTGATATCCCCAAACTTTGAGCCTCTTTAGTGGCCTCTTGGCTTGAACCCTGATCCAAAAGGTTTTTAGCTTTAGTCGCTTCATCTCTTTGAACTGATCTTAGTGCTGTTCATGTCTTTATTGACATAAGAATTTATGATTAACCAAAGCCCTAACAATGAAGCAATTTCAGAAATAGCCGAGCAAATATTATATAAAGTGACCTCCTGAGATTTAAATTATGGAAAATTATGGGGAGTAATATGTAAATTGACAACTGAAGAGTCATTTCTAACCAGAAGGTGGAGAGTGGCTTCAAGTGGAGTCAAGTAACGTCAAAGGATTCCAGTAAACACTATTTCCTAACCCCCAGCTGCTAATGATTTGATTTTCTTGAGGATATTGATCCTCTGGCCCCTGGGCAGGTCGATGTTTCCTGGAGCAGCAGGAATCCTGGATGTCTGATGCTTCCAATTCCCTGGGATTCCCAGCTGTTGACCTTGTGTGTTGTGCAAACATCCTTCTCCATGCATGCTGCAGTGGAAGAAAGGGTTTGATAGCCCTATAGTAAATAAGGGTGATGTGTCTGAAAACATTAAGAATCAGCCAGTAATGAGTGGTCTGTCTGGAAGCTTTGAGGATGACAAGTCTGAGAAGAAAGGATTGGTAATCCATTTTCACTTCTTAGCTGTCACATGCTACTCATCTCCTAGAACCCAACTTCTACCCAAATGCCTGAGCTTGCTGTCATCACCATCACCTACCACTGCCTTACTGCCAATATGGTTGCCATTTTTTCATTAAAATTTTTTTAAAGTTGTGATCAAAAACACATGACATAAATGTACTGTTGCATTCATTTTTAAGAGTACTACAGTTCAGTAGTGTTAAGTACATTCAACTTGTTGTGCTAAAGACCTCCAGGACTTCTTAATCTTGTAGAACTAAAACTCTGTAGACATTGAACTTCCCCTGGCTCCCTGCAGCCACCATTCTACCTCCTGTTTCTGTAAACTGGACTCCTCCAGGAATGCCAAGAAGTGGAATCATATAACTCTTCTCTGTCACTGGCTTACATCACCGACTACAATGTCCTCAAGGTCTATCAGTGCTGTAGCATGTGTCAGAGTTTCCTTCCTTTTTAAGGCTGAATAATATTCCATTGTATGTATACACCACATTTTCTTCACCCATTCACCTGCTAATGGACCTCTGAGTTACTTCCACCTCTTGGCTATTGTGAATAATTCTGCAACAAACATGGGTTTGCAAATATCTCTTCAAGACCCTGATTTCAATTCTTTTCGATATATACCCAGAAGTTGTATTGCTGGATCAAAACTATTTTTAAGTTTTTGAAGAACTTCATACTATGTTCCAAGGTGGCTGTACATTCCCAGGAATAGTGCACAACTGTTCCAATTTCTCCATATCCTTGTCAATACTTTTTATTTTCTAGTTTTTTAATAGTGGCCATTGTAATGACTGCAAGATTGTATCTCATTGTGGTTTTGATGACTAGCAAAGCTGCACATCTTTTCATATGGTTCCTGGCCATTCTTATATCTTCTTTGGAGAAATGTGCACAGTCCTTTGCTACCTGTTTTATTGTTGTTGAGTTGTAGAATTCTTTATACATTTGCATATTGTCAGATATATGCTTCGCAAATATTTTCTACCATTCCAGAGAGTGCCTTTTCACCATGTTGATTGTTTTCTTTTTATGCACAATTATTTTTAAGTTTGATGTAGTCTCATTTGTCTATTCTTTCTTTTGTTATGGGTACTTTTGATGTCATATCCAATAAGTAATGACTTATTATGACTTCCCAATTTCAGTCATGAAACTTTTTTGTAATGTTTTCTTCTAGGAGAATTATAGTTGTAGGTCTTACATTAAATTCTTTAATCCATTTTGAGTTACTTTTTGTATATGATATAAGGTAAGGGTCCAATCTGCATGTGGACATCCAGTTTTCCCAGCATCACTAATTAAAGGGATTTTCTTTTTCTCATTGTGTGGTTTTGACACCCTTGTTGAAGATCATTTGACCACAGACATGAGGGTTTATTTCTGAGCTCTCTTTCTTCTGTTCTACTGATCTATAAGTCTGTCTTTAAGTCAGTACCATGTTGTTTAATTATCGAAGCTTTGTGATATGTTTTGGGATGAAGGAGTATGAGGTCTTAGCTTAGTTTGTCCTTTTTGGGCCTTTGTTTGTTTGTTTGTTTTGCTGTTTGGGGATCTTTGGGAGTCTACATGAATTTTAGGATTTTTTTCTGTTTCTGCCAAAAAGTACATTAGGATTTTGATAGGGATTGCTTTGAATCTGTGAATCACATTGGGTAGCATGGACACTTTAACAATATTAATTCTTCCAGTCCATGAACACAGATGTCTTTTCATTTATTTGTGTCTCCTGTAATTTCTTTCAGTGATGCTTTATCATTTTTAGCATAGAAATCTTTTATGTCGGGGTGCCTGGGTGGCTCAGTGGGTTAAAGCCTCTGCCTTCGGCTCAGGTCATGATCCCAGGGTCCTGGGTCAAGCCCCGCATCATCGGGCTCTCTGCTCAGCAGGGAGCCTGCTTCCCCCTCTCTCTCTCTGCCTGCCTCTCTGCCTACTTGTGATCTCTGTCAAATAAATAAATAAAATCTTAAACAAACAAAAAAAAGAAATCTTTTATGTCTTTGTTTAAGGTTACACCTTAGTATTTCATTCTTCCTGATGTTATTACAGATAGAAGTGTTTTCTATGGTGACATTTTTTCACCTCTCTGAAATCTGAGATTGTTGACCACAGTCTCCTTGAAATATTTTTACCTTTGGATTGGATGACAAACATTCAGGACTTTCCTCCTCCCTCTTGGTCTGTGACTTCTCATTCATATTTCAGGCTCCTCCTTATGGCTTATATGATTCATGTGTTGTTCCTCAAGAACCATGGTAAACTTAGGACTTCTAAAGGCTGAAATTACCACCTGCATGTTGACTTTTGCTCCTCCCTAATAATGTCTTTCAGCCCTAAGACTCTACCTAAGCTTTAAATCTTCTATCTACCCACAGACATTGTCCTATAAGTATCTCTCAGGGATCTCATGGTAAATGTGGCCAGCTCCCTCCCCCCAAATATAACAAACCAATCCCCCCTTTCTTCCTCCTCTTGCTCTCTCCATCTTGGCATACCTCTGTTAATCTAGAAACCCAGGTGACACCCTGGTCACCTACCTTTGCTCTTCTCTTACTTCCAACTAATCACCAAATCTTACCCTCTATATTCTACCACCCCTATATGTTCCCTTGTCTCAATTTCCTTTAGTTGAGGCAGCGATCACTGCCCGGCTCAGGACCAATGGTCCTAATCATCAGTCTAGGGCTCCTTCAGTCCATTTCCCATGCTGACGCTGGAATGTAGGGGGTGTTATGTCACTCTTGGGCATTTAAGCCTTTCAGACAATACCTAAATGCTCACTCACCATTCACAGCTTTTCACCTGCAGTTCCCTGCTCATTTTTCCAACACACCATTTCTCCCTTGCTCAAAACTTGAGCCACAGTAAACTTCTAGTGGTCTCCAGAAAACCACTATGTTTTCTCTTGACCAAAGAAAAAGCTTGCCGTTCTCTTGGTCATGAGTGCCCTTCCTCATGCCACTTTCTCCTAATCCCCTTCACCTGGCTAGGCACTACTTCATATTTCATTCTACACCATCCTTGTAAGAAAACACCTCTGATTTCATCATTAAAGTTGTGTGTGTCTCCTATGTGTCCCCAAGCCTCTCAGAGCATCTGTTTGCATGTCACTTTCTCCCACCACCTCACAAGCACCTTAAGGAAGGAACAATATGTTGGTCATTATTATGTCCCTTGCACCAACAAAACATCTGAACCGCAGAAGAGAAGTAGTCAGACCCCATGATTATGAAACAGGTAGATTTCATCTCTGAGCAGTAGCATCCCATCTATAAAAGGGATACATCATATGACCTTAGCCTATGCCATTACGTATTTGAATCACACAGCCTTCCTCCCGCCCCTCCCGCCACTGATTCCTGGCTCCCTACACCATATCCTGATTATAACTTGGCCCTCAGTCTATATACCCACAGGAAGAGAAGATGATAATCCACAAATGTAAGCACATCATCCAACCTACTTTCTAGACATGCATCTCATAATGAATGAAGGAACTGGTTCTCTGAGCATGCATCATGATGTCCTTTGGTGAGGACACTGGATTAGAGTCAGAGAGAACATGTTATTCCAACTTAGGCACCTAAAATTATATGTACTTGGGCAAGAAATGTCCTCCTTTAAGTGTTAGTTTCTGTGTCTTTAATATTCAGCATAAAATCCAATAATTTAATATGGAGCACCTTGCATGAGGTTGTTTCAATGGGTGTTATTTAGGATCACAGAGTTGTGTCACTCCTTTATGTTACACAAGGTTGAATGAATTCAGTCATGGGCAAAATACTGAGAAGACTGAAGGCCTGACTCGGATCAGGAGATGGCAACCAGCGCTGAGCTGAATGGCACACTGCCCAACACTTATCTTTGTGCAACTGCCCTCCCTCTGGAAAGACCTTCAGAGAGACACCAAGTGGAGGTGAAAATGAAAGCTCCCAGGCAAGGTTAAAGAGAAATAGTCCCCTAGACCTCATATTTTAAAAGGAATATAATTTTTTAAAAACTCAGAGTCATAAGATAGAAAGGCTCCTTTACATGTCCATCCTCATTAATAGTGGACCAAACATCATCAAATTTGAACCAGGATTCAAATGAGCCTTGATACAGCACTGGGGAAACAGTTTTAATTTCAGAGTTTTGAATTTAATCTAAATAGACTATCTATACTTCCCCTTTCAACGATTCTTTCCCTGAGGCTTCTCTGTGGGTTTTTTTTCTCATAGTTTAATGAATTTTATACTACTTGAAAGAAAACCCTTTATATCTGTCTTGCACTGAATTTGCAAAGATCATTAAAGCTGCGAGGATTTTCTTCATTTTTGAAGTTTGCAAAACTCTACTTTTATCCTCCAGTGTCTTGATGACTGAGGACCATGACTGAGGACCAAGGTGACTGTTTCCTACTACTGTTTGGAGGACAGCACTGCGTCGAGGAAATTTAGCTTGTATGCAAACTGATTTGGCTTCTCAATAGCCAAATTACCCATTCACAATCTTATTTCTAGTCAATTTTCTGATCTTGTGTAGAAAACCATTATATGCCTGTATCTTTATTTATATCTGAACCTGTATCTATATCTATCTCCATCTCCAGGGCCTGCATTGGGTGTCAGGATGGTGAAAAGAGAGGCATGGTCTTTATTTAATTAGGTATGAGAGCCATGAAATGATCGTTACTGCTTTATCGCTGCCAGGAATCAGTTGAGTCTTAAATGTAACACACAGGGAAAGCAAAAGATGAATTTCATTGGAGCATCATTGGCACAGTTTTTTAGAACATTATTTCTCTTGAAGAATGGCAAAAGGAAAACTACCTTAGTGGCTTTCAAGGCACAGCCCTTGTGATACTGGCTGGAGAGGGGCTTGATGGGAACAGGTACTTCAGAAACTCTCAATGTGTCCGCAAGGAGCCCTTTTTAGTGTGCCCCTCTGAATCCCATTTAAAAACAACAGCAACAACAACAACAACAACAAAACTTAGGCATAAGGGAAGTTGCACTGCCACTTAAAATGTGCAGATTTCCAGCAAAAAGTATTGCAGTTGGCATTTGAGTTAGCACATCTGGTCTTACATTGGGCGCATGAACGAGTCCTCTAGACTTCCTGAAGTGTTAAAAAAGAATGGTGGCCAGCTCCACACTTTCCCCTGAAAAGTTCTGCAGGTTGGCAGTCCCCAGGTGGAAACAGCTGTCTCAGAGGCCAAGAAGGTGACCAGAAAGCAACAGGAAAAATATATGTAGCATGCTTGTACGTAAGAAGAATGTGATTCCAGGATTCCACCAACAATGGATCATGCAGACTGTGCCTGGCCTCAGGGAGCTTCTCCCTGAAGGGCTCTGGTGTCCTTTACCATCTGGCAACCTGACTTGATCACTTTCCTGACTCTGGATTTGGTCCCACTGCTCCCACTTCAGCACACAGTTAGACTCATAATCTGTGCTCTTTCCATTAATTTCATACCTTGAATGTTTTCCTAATTCCCTACTTCATGTCTTCTTGCTTCTCTTCCGTAGTAGTGTCTTCCTGTAACTTTTAGCTCCCTCCTATCCCATCCATCTTCAGGGTCATATCTCCTCCTTGCTGAGCATGAGAACAGACTTTCTCCTTCTAACAGCTTTGTTTAGTGTTTCATACTTAACCTCTTCATTTTAGACATGACCAGCACTGGTTACTATTACTCTTGAAAAATGTCTACGAACCAACATTTACATGTTTACACAATTTTTTTTTTTACCACAATCATAACAAAATACATTAAACATCTCTAGAGGCCTCACTGAAATGTGATATATTACAAGCATCTTGTGTCATTGTTTGAAGAGGCTCATTGTTCCAGAAGGTCACTGAGAGAAGAGGGTTCTTGGGCAGCATGTGCCATCTTTGGAATGGATAGTAAGCATTTGAGCTCTTACCTGCTGCAAAAGTCCTAAGTCCAGGGGCTCTGATTAGATCATCTGCTTTTCCAGGGAAAAGAACTATTTTAGATACTTTTAATGATTGGTTTGCTTAACTCACCTCCATTCCTCAGAAAACTGCCTCTCACAGCAGTGGTATTTCATGAATATCATAATGTTTCTGTCATCTAAAATATAATCATTTTATATCACTTATATATGAGTAATTAACAGTCCTATGAGTGAGCCTCCACAAAAGGTATGACTCATGTTTGGTATTTATATAGCTCTACTGTGACTCAGTAATAGAGCCTGGGCTTTAGGTCCTAATTGCCTGGGTGCAAATCCTAACTCAGCCATGTATTAGCTGTGTGGCCTTAAGCAAGTTACTTAACTTCTCTGTGCCTTAGTTTCTCCATCTGTAAGATGGGTATATTAATAATGCCTATATTATACGGCTGCTGTGAAATTCAGATTAGTGAAAATATACAGCACCTGGCACTTGAATGAGTCCGACAAATATTACTGGAGCTGTAAGAAACTACAGATTAGTTGGTGAAAGCATAAAGGATGAAAAATAAGTTCGTACTGAACAAAGACAGACTATGAAGTATGCAGTGTTGTCTGGAACTTAAAATGTTAAGAAAATCAAATGCTTTTTACATCTTTCTCATTCTGTTCTCTATCTTGGAAAAATAAAAATAGAGTGTTTGCATTTAAACCCATAGAAACCCATAGAAAACTAAATAAATGGATAATTTAGGTAACATTTTTATTGGTGGTTTGAAAGATGCTGTGAGAGATAGGCTAATGTCTCAGGTATTCACATGATTACATGCATGTGTATATGAAAGTGCATACGTGTGTGGGGGTGGGGTGGGGTATACTCTTGTAACTATGTAGATGAGCCCCATTTCAAAGGCCAAGATCATTGGAAATAAGGGGGGGATATAAAAACATGATACAATTCATAAAAACTCATGAAACAAAATATTCTTAATACAAAATGGAAGAAAATGAAACAGGACATTTTAATTTAATCTGATAATAATTTGATGAGTTTCAAGTATGAATTAATAGGTGAATTTAATAGATAGGTAGTGTTAGTCCAATCATGGCCAAAGAATAATGTAAAAAGTACTAATGAAAATGAGTTTGCTGTTTTATTTATGGTTGGGATTTTCAGTGTTCAAAGATCTCTAAATATTCAAAGAAGATACTTTAAATTGTAGGCTGGCATAATTGGATAATCATCTCTGGTGTACAGGATTTCCAGAAATACAAAACATCACTAATATACCACAAGTGATTAAATAAAAGCCATTTTGTAACTAATGATAGATGCTCAAAACAAAGCACCATACAGTTTTTTAAAACTGTAGAGTCCAAGAAGAAAGTCAGATGTCAATTAAAGTCCTGATTTTTTTTATTGTTGGTTTTTCTCTTGGGGTCCGATAAAAAGTATATATATATATATATACATTATATGTATTATATATAATATCAACACATCAAATTTTAGTATATTTGAATTCATAAGCTTGAAAAGAATTTGCCATATGGATTTATTTTACTTCTTTCTGGTGGAAAAACTATTTTACAAATGTGGGCTGGAATTATATGAAATTTTAATTGGCCAGTGGTTATTTAAGACTATATTGAACCTGGCTGTATCACCAGTTTTTTAAAAATGGACTATTTTTCATTTTATCCATACAATACATATTTTATTGTCCTCTATTAGAGGACATTAAAAGTCTATGCAGAGTGAACATGGCACACAGGAAAACCCACATCTAAATACCAGATTTGTAAAGCAAGGACTAATGTGGTTACACAACAGCAGATTTTTATTAGTTATGTGGATTGATGAGGTTAGTTTCAATTTTGAACTCACTAATTCCGTGTTTCCATAACTAGAAGCTGCATAAAGCATTTGCATCTATGGCATAAAGGAAGTTCCCAACTCTCATTTGAATAACCTGTCACTGTTGTTGCAAACTGAAAAGATCTGGAAGAAATCATTTCCACTATGCCCACAGGGCCATTTTGCTTGTGTAGTTAAAGGACAGGAAAGCACTTAAATCCTTCCTTGATATGCTCACAGTGAGCATCCTTTTTATCAAATATATATTTTTTCTTTTATCAAGTGCCCTTGGTTAAAAGCACAGACTTTGGAGATAAAAAATACAAAGATAAAATGCCTAAAGTGACTTTAAGATATGCAAATGACAATAAAACCATTTAAATAGGTTATGTGTTTGCCTTCATTAAAAAGACAACTCAGATGCAATTTGAAAGTTCTGAATGTATAGAGTCTCCCTTGAATTCCAGGTAAGACTTGTTTTGTAGCCTTTGTTCTTTGTTAACATCCCATTTATTATTTCTGCAGTGCTGGGGAGGGCGATCCAAGAATATTTTACCCCCCTTCTCAGGAAAAGGAAACAAAAGCAAAGATAAGCTATTGGAACTACATCAAACTAAAAAGCTTTTCCATGGCAAAGGAAATCATCATCAAAATGAAAAGGCAACCTACTGAATGGTAGAGGATATTTGCAAATGATCTATGCAATTAGGGGTTAAATACAAAATATATACAGAACTTCTACAACTCAACACCCCCCCAAAACCCAAACAATCTGGTTAAAAAATGGGCACAGAAGCTGAATAGATATTTTTCCAAAGAAGACATCCAGATGGCCAAAAGACACATGAAAAGATGCTCAACATCACTCATCATCAAGACCATACAAATCAAAACCACAATGAGACATCACCAAACACCTGTCAGAATGGTTGAAATAAAAAACACAACAAACAACAAGTGTTGGGGAGGATGTGAAGAAAAAGGAAGCCTTGGGCACTGTTGGTGGGAATGCAAACAAGTTCACCCACTGTGGAAAACAATATGGAGGCTCCTCAAGAATTTAAAAATAGAATTAACATAGGATCCAGTAATTCCACTACTGGGTATTTACCCAAAGAAAACAAAAACCCTACTTCAAAAGGATATATGTGACCCTATGTTTATTGTAGCGCTTACAATAGTTAAAATATGGAAGCAACCCAATTGTCCCATAGATAGATGAATGGATAAAGAAGAAGTGGTGTGTGTGTGTGTGTGTGTGTGTGTGTATATGGGATATTAGGAAGAAAAAGGACGAGATCTTGCCATTTGTGACAATATGGATGGAGTTAGATGGTATCATGGTAAGTGAAATAAGTCAGACGGGGAATGGCAAACACTGTATAATTTCACTTGTATGTGGAAGCTAAAAAACAAAACAAATGAACAGCTAAACAAAACCAAAAACCAAAAACAAACAAAAAAACAGAAACAGACTAATAAATACAGAGATCCAACTGGTTGTTGCCAGGGAAGAGGTGGGGAGAGCAAAATAGGTGAAGGAGATTAAGAGATGCAAACTTCCAGTTATAAAATAAATAAGCCATGAGGATGAAGAGTAGAGCATAGGGAATATAGTCAATAATATTGTAATAACTTTGTATGGTGACAGATGGTAGCTACATTTATGTTGAGCATTGCATAATATATAGAATTACTGAGCCACTATGTTGAACACCTGAAACCAATATAACATTGACTGTCAACTATATTTTAAAAAAATATTGTAAAAAAAGAATACCTTATCCAGTGTCCTCTTCTCATACCAACTCTAATTCTCAAAGGGTCTCTGCTCTTTGACACAGCCAAATATTTAAGCCAAAGATCTTCCATGCAACAGAAACTATGAGAATGGTCCATCACGCCTGTCATGTTTCTGCCATCAGTCATATAACCTCCACACATTTTCATTTCCATGTTTTGGGAGTATGATTATCAATGCTATAATATCCAATCTGTTTTCGCACATAACTGGGCACAGAGCTAATCATTTATTCTATTCCATTTCTTATAATGACTATGGGCACCAAGACTACATTCTCTTTTAGTGTCTAGAGGTCAGGCAAGTTGATGCTTAATATTTTTATGATGATGATCAAGAATATTACACATAATTATGCAAAATGGCAATCTGGCCTTGAGGCATTTCATTTTCAAACAACCTTCATGTAATGGCAGAAGGAGAAGAGTGTGCCCAATCCAATTTCCTGTAGTATGTCTATCTTACTTTTACTCAAAATAGTAATATGAAAATATTCCTAGGATAATTATAGAGCAATAAAATGCTTTCTCTGTTGATAATGGATAAAAATTAAACAAAAGAAAATTTTGCCAACTTAGACTGCCTTAACTTATTAAAATCCATTTTTTTTACTTTGAAGATCTAACTCTTTTAATAGTATCTGTAAGCACGTTTCATCCATATTTTTTTAAATGCAGATTTGAAGAATTCCCCACACATTACTTACTTGTTTAAGCTTCTTTAGATCTTCATCAAGTTCTAAGTTGTCCAAAATAACAGCAACAAACAAACTCAGGAGGATCTATAAAATGGTTAAATAACAATGAAAAAAACCCACATGCTGTAAGCATCAAAATATTTTATATATATATATATATACATATATATATGATATAGACTATCTACCTAAAATATATACTACATAGAATGCATTAAATGAAAAATGAACATGCAGTTCTGAAGTATTGCATAGGGATTTTAAGGTATTTATCACAAATATGTTAAAGGAAATGCATATGTTAACTGAAATAAACAATATAAAAATTAATTTGCTTTATGAAACCGACTTAAAATGGGAATTAAGAAAAAAGTTTTTATAACTCCACAGTCCCACTTCTGAGACTATATCCAAAGAAAATAATTTGGAATATTAAAAAGCTTTATATACAAAGGTGCCTGGAAGTTATTTGTAATAATGAAATACTAGAAATAGTATCTAACCTTACATAAATAGGTAATACAGTTATGCAGCTCTCTACTATAAAATTCACACAGTCATTAAAAATCCCCATTGTGGTAGCTAGTCTCCAAGAGGTGTTCACACTCTCACAGAGCCTCCTCCTAAGCTGAATATGGCTGATCTATGCAATAGGTTACGGAAATGACCGTGGGTGACTTATGAGGCTAGGTGATAAAGAGACTGCTTTTCAGCTTGCTCTCTCTTGGATCACCCACTCTGGTCGAAGCCTGGTGCCATGTCATGAGGACACTCAAATGGCCCTATGGAGAGGTCCATGTGGTGATGAAACAAGGCCTCCTGCCCTGTGAGTGATCCATCTTGGAAACGGACCCTCCTGCCCTTGTCAAGCCTTCATTTGACTGCAGTCCCACCAACATCTTGACTGCAAACTGATGAGACATTCTGAGCTAGAAACATCCAGCTCAGCCTGTCCCAGATTCCTGACCTGTAGAAAATATGTGAGAAATAAATGTTTATCCTTGTAAGCTCTTATTGTCCATAATTTGTTATACAGCAAGATAACGAATGCACTCATGAATTTTAATAGCATTGAAAAAATCCTCACTTTACAATATTAAATAAGAGTGTACAGGGTAGAAGTGCACGGAGGTACAAAAAAGAACAATAGAGTGAATGTTAGAAGGAGGTACTGTAAAATGTTAATGGTGCCTGCCTCTATGAAAAACAGACTTCCCCCTTTTATTTGTATTTCACCACGTTTCACAAATTAAGTTAAAAAGGCATCGCTTTTTTTTTTTTGGAATGGGTAAATCAGGTAAAAGAAAGAAAGCAACAGAAAAGTAAAATTTAAAAAAATATATTCAATTTGTAGTCCTTTTTCAAGTTTGAATTCTCTAAAGTTCCACACTTATTTGATAAATCTTTTTCATTCCTAATTTATGTTCTTCCTTTCAATTTCCCTCTTAAGGAATTACTCCCATTTGTTAATATTAGATGGTTAAGCATGACGGTACGAAAGTTAAGACAATCTAGTCATAACTTTTGAGTACCAGAGAGATTTGTTATGCAAAAGTTAATGGCTAGCTCTTTTCCAAGTTCAATGAGTATATAACAAGGGGAAAAAGAGCCTCCAGATATTATTAAGTTTTGACAATATATGCTTGCCTTGGGACAAGTGCCAATACCCTTCTGTTTAAAGGCCATGTAGTTTGGGATCCTACCACAACTTAAAGAAGGGACGGAATGGTCTAGATGAGAAGCTTTTACTGATGTCACCATGTCTGCCACACCACGGACATCTAGGCACCGATATATTCAGCCTTCCTCTAACCAGACATTATTCTCAGTGGGACCATTCAGAGTCCCCTTTAAGTTTAGTCCCCTTGCATGACCTTCATATTCTCATCAACAGCAGTTGTCAGTGGAGAAGGACACCATTTCCATCACTCATCGGGTACTTGTCCAGGCACTGTTCTGTCCTAATTTAACCAGTTTTCCTATTTGCCCAGTAAAGGGTAGACCCAAATCTAAAAAGAAAAAAAAAAATTTCCCTGATGATAAGAGGGAAAGTCCCTTTTCTTAGAGCATTTCCTTTGGAAAACTTGTCATCTTCTGGAAAGTCTTCCTCTGTCCCTTTGAGATGTAGATATACCTTTTTCAAAGCAAAATAAGTCTCACTTATTTTACAGCCCAGGAACAGTTTTCTTGGGTGGGGGACAACCTCTCTGACACGTAAACATCAGGCAGACAGCACCTTATCTGTCTCCCCTTTTCCCTTTTCATGCGGGGGGCGGGGGAGAGGAGAGGAGAGGTGGGAGTGTCATTTAGCAACCCGGCACCATGTTGCAGAAACCACCTACTTGTCTTGAAGATATCTGTTTTCTTTTTCTTCGGGATGAAGGTAATTAGCTACCACAGATGGGCACCCCAATCACCAGGTGAATTTGGGGGCAACGCTAACAAATGGTGCTGTCAAGTCTTAGGTGAGGCCTGGTTATTTTTCATCCTGCGGACACAGACGTCACGTGGAGATACCTGCACAAGGTGAGATGGCTTTGTCTGTGTGGTCTCTTCAGCAGGTTGCCTGGGATGCCCACTGCAGTCTGGACTGGGGCTGTCAATAACGAAACTGGTTTCTTTCTCATCTACCTTGGTGGGGAGGTTTTCTGGGTTGGCAGGATATTTTATTTTTAATTATTTTCCCAACACCAGACAGATGGCAGGCTTGGACAGTGAGGTTCTGTTCTCCAATTAAATTCGGCAGGCAGTTGACTGGGCCCCATCCATGTGTCAGACGCTGCCTGCTCAGGAGCACGGACACGGTATTGGGCCCACCGCTATGAGTTCACAGTCAAATTGAGCCTTCGACGGTTGGTGGCCTGGCAGAAGGAGCACCGTGGTGGGAGACCTGAGTTTGGGGCCCTCGTCTGTGACCTATCACGGATAATAACAACAATAGCTCAGGGAATTGCAACTATCCCTTTTTTCCATTTAATCTTCTCCCGACAACCCTGTGGTGTATGGCACAGCCTCCATGAAAATACACAGACATAAATTTAGATAGGAGAAACTAAAATAATTTTCTTGATATTTCTACAAATGAATTTAATTTAGTCCATAAACTCTCCATTTGTTTGCTGGCTGAAAACGGAATCTTGCTATATCAATTCAATTCAGTCCTTTCCAACTCAGTTACATTTGAATAAATGCTCCTTTTGCTGGCGTAAGGTCAAGGACATGCTTCTCATCAGCATCTGGTCCCCTGTGGCCATGGGGCCTGTCCTCTGTTCCCCCATCAGGGGCAGTGATGGGTTCTTGTTTGGGGGCCTCTGGTGAGTTGATCAGTATCTCAGCTTCTGTAGCTCCTGATAAGGTCTGATTCTCAGTGACACCCTCTGTGTTAGTTTCCTAGGGCTGCTGTGACATATGGCATGAGAGTAGTGGCTGGGAACAGCAGAAATGTACTCCATGATGGTTCTGGAGGCCAGTTGTCCAAAATCACGTTGTCAGCTGGACCATGCCCCTTCAAGGGGCTCCAGGGGAGGATGGCCCTTGTCTCCTTCCAAGGACCCCAGGTGGTCGTTAGCATGGAACGGCATCACTCCAGCCTCTGCCTCTGTGTTCACGTGGTCTTCTCTTTCTTCCTCTGTCTTGTCCTCTTCCATTTCTTACAAGGACACTTGTCATTGGATGTAGGGCTCCCCTGGATAATCCAGGGTGTCTCATTTCAAGAATCTTAGTTTAATGACATCTGCACAGACCCTTATTCCAAGGAAGGTCACATTCCTAGGTGTGGGAGTTAAGACGTGGACACCTCTTTTGGGGGTTCCCATTCAAGCCCCTCTACTCTCCATCTGGTCTCTACCCTGGGCTGTTGTTCTCACACTAGTGTTGTTTCTACACACTGGCTCTCAACTCTCAGGAAGTCGGGAAGTTCCACTGTTCCAAGTTGGAACCGACAGAAACTTGTTCTTGGGGCTCTCTCATGCCTCCTCCTCATCTCAGAACTTCCCAGTCCTCCAACTCTGTGCAGGCCACCCCTCATCCACGGGGGGCCTCCAGCGAGGCGACCTCCCCTCAAGTTCTGATGAGAAGTGAGGCCACGTTGTGGGTGTGGAACACAGCCAGGTTGGCACCAGCACTGCTGCTGGCCCCAGGAGTGGCTTCCGCCCGACCATGGAGACAGCAACCCCCACCTGCCTCCCTCAAGCTCCGTCCTGAAGAACGTTGTTTCCTCCTAGACAAGAGGAACGTGAAAGGAAATTGGAGCGGGGCTTTGAGAGGGAGACTCTCAGATGTTTGTAGACTGACAACTGAACACTAAACCCAACCAGAGTATCACACGGTCAGCTCTGGGCCATCTGAGCATTGAGACTTCTGAGAGCTGATTGGGGCCAACGGGCGGGAGCGTGTCTTCTGAACGCTACTTGCTGAAGATTGCGAGGCATGATGAATCCAACCTTGTGCCACCAAGATATCAAGACACCAAGGAGAACGATGATTTTGGCAGGAAGAGAATTATGAGGAAGGATTTCCAGGTGGCATGTGTGAAGACAAGGTCTTGGGAGCATGTGGCTTATTAGGGGCCTGGTGAGTGGTTAAGTACCACAGAGTACCGCTGCCAGAGGCCACAGAGGGAGGACAGGGGGGTGGCAGTTTGCCCAGATGTCACCAGTGGAGGCTGGGGGGTGTGAGAGGGAGGCTGTAATGATCACTAAGTGATGACATTAGCTTCCCCTCTGTTACCTTTTTTCCTTTCAAATGTAATTTTTTTTGGCATAATGTAGTTATTTTAAATTGGCTCATTGGCACAGTGACTAGACAGTATAAAGTACAGTTTGACAAAGGGCTATTAAATACATAAGGTTTTGTTACTTGAAAAAAACCCTGTCATTTTATACATTCTTCCTGGAGGAGAGAGAAAAGCTCCCCTCAGAGCAGGACAGAGAGATGGCCGTAGTCTCTCCTACTTGTACAGACAGGAGCTGAGTTTTCAGGGTAGAGAGAAGGTGAGACTCAAAAAGGAGAAGCTTCGGCTTCGCTAGGAGAAATGATGAAGGCGCTGTGTGGTCTGAAAGCCCCTCGTCTACAGAATTAAGCAGTCGGGAAGGGAGCTGGGTGGCACATTCATGAATAATAGGAGAGAATTTGAAGTTTGCTTTCAAAAATCATTAAACTTGAGTTCATTCAGCAAATATCCTTGCACGTTTCGGCAGCACGGCTTCATGAACCTGGCGGTGGGATGGCACCCACAGAAACCGTCTTTAAAAATCTGCGGGCAGGGGCGCCTGGGTGGCTCAGTGGTTAAAGCCTCTGCCTTCGGCTCAGGTCATGATCCTAGAGTCCTGGGATCGAGCCCCGCATCGAGCTCTCTGCTCAGCGGGGAGGCTGCTTCCCCCTTTCTCTCTGTCTGCCTCTCTGCCTACTTGTCATCTCTCTCTCTGTGAAATTAATAAATAAAATCTTAAAAAAAAAAATCTGCGGGCAGCCTGGGCTTCCTTCCGGAACTCCTTTGGATGTGGACTCTGAGCTGAGTCCCTGTAGCCGAGCGTTGGGATATGGGGGGCGATGGAAGTCTGGCTTTGATGGTCTGTTTGGAATGGAAATAGAAGGCGCGGGAGAGGCAGGATTCGCTGCTGTGGTTGCAAGGAGGTGAGAATTACTTTGTAGTTATGTCTCAGACTCTGATAAGGCGGACACAACCGCTGCGATAAAGGAACAGAAATGAAGGGACATTGACAGCTCTGCCGCCGTCAGATTTAATGTACTTGTTGCCAAAGAGACATTCTTCGCCTGCAGACGGGGGCTGTGCACAGCTGGGCGGAGGATGCAAGCCGGTCCGGGTGGTGGCCAGTCCTTCCCCCCAGAAGTCACAGAAGTGGGAGACAAGTCCTCATTCTGGAAGCAAGGACCGTTCCCGGATTCTCCCAGTGTTTTGTTTTCCCCATTTGTCTGATCTGTTTTTATGGAAAGCTGAGGTAATGGTCATGAACGAAGCTTCTTAACCCAGAGAGTGACGTCTGAGCCGCACCTTCAGTGTTTACCTACAGGTGTGACAGCTGCTGTGCCTAAAGCTTTTCTGTCGTCATTACGTGTGGTTCACAGGTTTATATTAAGATGTTATTGATATAGTAAATATTTTTTTTTATAATTTTAAAAAAAATTTATTTATTTATTTGACAGATCACAAGTAGGCAGAGAGGCAGGCAGAGAGAGGGGGAAGCAGGGTCCCCACTGAGCAGAGAGCCCGATGTGGGGCTCAATCCCAAAACCCTGGGACCATCACCTGAGCCGAAAGCAGAGGCTTTAACCCACTGAGCTACCCAGGCGCCCCATAATAAATATTTTTTATGGGAACCCACCACATAGCATCACAAGAGCTTTATCATTTCCACGGAACACTTTTACCCTTACATTTGGCCAATTCTAAATAATGCTCTGCTTTATTTTTTTTAATATTTAGATTTACATAATATGTGAATGTATACTGTGGCACAGAATACTACATCACAATGATGCATTTTCAGGGGAGAAAGAGGCTAATGGTCCAGCCCTTCATTTCCTCTTGAGCTTTGTTAAGACACACTTATACTTTCAACACAGTGGTGTTTAATTTGTGCAATGCTTAAAAAATTCATATATATATGTTATATATATATATATTTATACTTTGGCTAGTATCCACTTTTAACAGGTCTATAACATTCCATTGTATTAATATGCAGCCCAAGTATTCTACTATGTAACAGACAACTCATATACTCTATCCACTTCCTTATATTATGACCAATATTGATACATTATAAATCACCAATTTCAGTGAAAAGGTGTAGAATAACTATTAAAATATCAGAGGTACCTAATTCTTCTAGTTTTCTCAGATCATAATGTCCATTCTCAAGATATTTTTAGCCTTGATAATGCACTTAGTGGATTAGTAGATAATCCACATGTCAAGTCTCTGGAAATCTGGCAAATCTCGAATCCTTAGAGGATTCCACGGGATCTGTTTCCAGGTTCGATATGGTTCCTGCCCCACTGTCTTAATAGGTGTCCAGCCACCACAAAATCTTAAAACCCCTCTTCCCTTCTCTGACTCCTCATCTCACTCCACACACTCTACCGAAAAAGTCAGATTCTCCTGAGCTAAGAGTTTGCGAGATATTTGGTATGTTTTAAGTTCTATTCAATCAACCACTGGCAATTATCTGTCTTCCTTCCTTTTACCCAGAACACATTTCAGCACGGTTCGGTAGACTACAGAACGCAGAAGCAGGTGTGTTCCCCATCTCATTATTCCCTCCAGTTCTGTTGGGATGTGACCGTTCATCCTCTCTACCTAACACTCAACATTTGGGTCAGCATGACTCAGACTGTTGAAAGTCACAGTTTATTGGGGAAGACGGTGGTCTTACCATTTGAGAAGGGGTTTTCTTGACTGAGAATCTCTACCTTTATTTTTTCATTCTCTTGAACTCTGCGTACAGTCATGTCCTCGTTCTGCATACACCTCCCCTTCCCACTTTTTCTTTAAAGTTTACTTTTGCTACTTTCTTTCCCTCACGATACAGCTTAACGACAGCCCATTAGTTGAAATGTCACCTTTAATCGTATTTCCCTCTCTACAGTGAACTTCATTAATAATTCCTTTTTAAAAATTATTTTCAAGCATACAGTAGAAGCACAGCAGGCATCTGGTCAACACCCTGTAATCCTGAATTTTTTTTTTTTCCTTCTTACCACTTAGAATCACACTATTCTAAGTTGTCTTTCGAGCTGTGGTTGGAAACAATCTCATTTTTTACACAGGTCAACAAAACGTCAAATGTAATCAGAGCAATGTAAAATGGGATATGTTCAACACAGATGCACTTTTAAATGAATTCTAGAAAATCAAGTTATTTAATTTACTTTGGAAGCCCATTTTTGTCAGCAAAATATGACTATCCGCAGAAAGCTGTCGCCACAGAAGCAAAATCAAGAGATTGCTGTGTTAATTTAAGCACTTCAGAGGTAACAAAAAGACTATCCACAATGAACGCTTAATTACATTTTCTCTCTTTCAGTATTCACATCACAGGGCTTTCCTTTGAAACAGTAATAAATGGAAAAACACGGAGGGGAAAAAAAACAGAGTCTTTCAACTGGATAAGTAAGTCTTCCACAGCCCTTATCCCCTAATCATTGGCAAAAGTGGGGGAAAAGACGAATTTCACAAGCTGCAATCAGTCAGAACAGAAGACACAAAACATACCTGGCGGATGGGAGAGACATTTTAAAGAGACAATAGATAATGGTTATGAATATGCATTTTCTATACACTTAAGCTTGATTTTCATTGTGGGCTGACAAATTGGTGTCCCCAGGGGCGATGGAACAGCCTGCTGTTTTTTATTTCAGAACCAAACTGCAGCCAAACGTTTTTTTTTTTTCCCTTGTTTTGCTGCTTGGCAAGTGTCCTTGAAAAGACTCAATCAGGAACTCCCCGGGTTGTGCGGTACCACTGCGCCAGCGTGGATAAAAACAAAGCAGAGCTTGTGTATTTATGTGGACGTACCCCCCACCCCCACCCCGCGATTGGCTTAAAATACTTTGTAGTATTTTGCAAAATACAATTTAAGAAAAACGCTCATTTTAATGAAGTTCAAGCCTAAAGACAGGCTTATGGGATGGAGATTTTTAACTTCTAGGTGTCCAGTTGTTAAGGGAATGTGGTGCGTATGTTTCAGAGGCCGAGGGCCTCCATCCACATACTGATCTGTCAATCCACAAACCGTCTCCAGCTGTTTTACTGTCAATATTTTAACTGTTTCAGATCAGGCAGGGCTGGATGACGGAGAATCAGAAGTTCACTATGTGACACGGAGCCTACAACAAACCACAGCCTTCTATCCCTTGCGTCATGAGGTCTTGAACGACAGGTTTTATTTGTTGGTTGGTTGGTTGGTTGGTTGATTTGTGTTTTTTGGTCCTACTTCTGTACCAGTTGTAGGCTCAGAAAGGCAGGGATTAAGCTCTTGTCCAATCTGGCCAGGAAGTAGGTTGGTACTTAGACACAGGAGCTAAGATTCAGGAAAACCGGGTTGAATCAGAAGGAGCTAACTTGATGGACCCCATCACAGTGCCTGTGGGTTGGAGGGTATCAGGAAAAGCTGAGCAACTGCCGGTCACGCTCCAGGCAAAATCTCCAGTGAACGGGGGGGGGGTGACGCATCTTTTTGGGCAGCATAGTCTGGAAGCGGAACTATCAGATTTAATTTAGTTGTATGAGGTATTTTCTTTCACTGAATTAATTAGTTCTCATTAAAAAAAAAATCACTCATAAATATAACAATCTGAGTAGTTAAACTTTCGGCTTGAGATGTCACAATCAGGGAACCTGACTAAATATCTCACAACATAAAAAACTTCACATAAATTTGGCTGAGAAAAACCAATTTGAGCTTTATTACAGCAAGTGTATTTTATCTGGCTCCCGCGACATACAAACAGTATGTTAGGATTACTTAAAGACTTAACAGTGGAAGGCAGAGATTTAAAATGATTAGAAGACAGAGGAGAGTATTTTTACTGCCTCAAGGTGCGAAAGAGTTTCTTAAGCATGAGCCCGGAACAAATATTGACCATAAGTGAAAAAATGATCATCTTGAGTACGTCAAAATGTAATGCCAAAAGCCCTCACAGATACTTTGAAATAAAAGGCTGCCTCAGAGAGGAGATTTGCAACACCTATGGGATCACCAACCCTATGGGATTACTGTCCAGAGGCTATGTACCACTCCAACGAATGCATTTTAAAAGGACAAACTAACCTTTCGGAAAACAGGTAAAGCACACAGTACAATTGCGAGAATCACGAAGATGGCCAGTAAGTTCATGAAGAAGTGCTCCCTTATTAACAATTACTGAAATGCAAAAATGCAAGCTTAAGGCCAAGTGATATTACCATCCAACTCACGAGACTGTCGAAATCTTCAGTCTAACAGTATCAACTAGAAGCGAGAACATAACACAGGGATTCTCAACACTTGAGGGGGTGAATTAGTGCCGCTTGCCTGAGAACAGGGGTCTGCAAATAGAAGGCCCAGACAGTAAATATTTTAGGCTGAGAGGGCCAAGAGACAACACTGATGATATTCAGTGCGTACTTATATATATATATATATATTTTTTTTAAAGATTTATTTATTTATTTGACAGAGGTCACAAGTAGGCAGAGAGGCAGGCAGAAAGAGAGGAGGAAGCAGGCTCCCCGCTGAGCAGAGAGCCCGATGTGGGGCTCGATCCCAGGACCCTGGGATCATGACCTGAGCTGAAGGCAGAGGTTTTAACCCACTGAGCCACCCAGGTGCCCCAATGTGCATACTTATATATTAATTTTTTTAAAATGCGCAAACCATTCTTGGCTCACCAGCTGTATAAAGAAAGCCTGGGGACCAGATTTGAAATACAGGCTCGACGGCCATGCTACAGAGCCTTCAGGGCAGGATCGAGGGTCCTGAACTCTACCTTACAGCATAGATCCTAGAGAAACTCTCACACAAGTGGACACAACATACAAACGTATTAGTTGCAACACTATGAGAGCACAACATTCCACTAGGAGGGCCTGATAAACAAATATGGCATAGTCCATTATATTCCTTATCCTGACTATATAGAATAAGGACTGGATGAACTTTATATGCATTAAGAATAAAAGATTGCAAAGACAGTCTTTGGTCACAAATGTAACTGAGAATGTATGTAGAATTGGATACCATTTATTCTGAAAATTGTCCCTACTAATGATCTTAAGGAGGAAAACAATGATCAGGTATAAATCAGGTCAGCATGGTGTGTGGTCATAGTAGGGAAAAAAGTGTGCGAGGACATCTCCCCTAGGACGGCCATCGGGGCACTGGGGCAGAGCCTTCTCAAACTAGAAAATTAATATGAATCTTACAAACTAATTGTATAAAATGTTTGTAGATCATAACCTTAAATTTAAGGCACTACCTGTTTTTAGTGGACACATTTTATGTGGGAGACTACTGCACTTCATTGATTTTTTAAGACACGCATTTATTTTCACATTTTAACAACTCTGCAACTGGCGTGCGCCTTATCATCTATGTGTATGATTTAATGGTTGCTTGTGTTAATATTAAACCAAATAACTCTTCCTATAGTTATGAGCATGTTAAATTCAGTAAAATACGATTTAAAACTGGAAGATCGGTTCAGACCAAATGCATCCTAGTCATTGTCTGGAAGAAGAGGTGTGGGAAAAGGAGGAAAGGTTAAGGCAATGAAGGAATCAGTCTAGGAAGGGGCATGAATGACACTTAAGATTAATCAATAATACTTTATTTCTATAAATTAAAAGTATCTGAACCAACATAATAGATTTTTAGCATTTATTAAGGCATGCCTTTAAATGCACACACTATGTTATTTAAACTCAGGGTTGGAGATAGTTGTGATCACCCTCACATTCCACGGCTAAAACGTCCTCAAAACTACAGCTCACATAGAGAGGGCAATCGTAGAAAGTAGGCAAATGGGGCATTATTGTCCTCACTTTCAGAAACAACATGACAGAGATGTTAGGGAAGTTCTTCCAAAGCCACCCATCTTGGACCAGCAGACTAGAACCTGAACCTAGACTTTGAACTCTACAGCTGTGGAGTAGCTGTACTCCACCTTATTTCCCAAAGTGCCCTTATTGCTTTCCAGATTTGGAAAAGATTATGAATAAAAGAAGATATTATTTCAATTCATAGTTTTAACTTAGAACCTCTTTTTCAAAATCATGATGGAAAAATTGCAATAAAATTTTGGGCAGATACTTGACTCAGTAGAATGAAAAGGCAGAATTACATATGGGTTTTCCAGATGTGCTCTGCGGATTCCTAAGAGCACAGGTGAGCCCTTGGGAGTCCTTGGAAATACTTCAGTGTTCCACTGTCAGTGCCATGGTTTTGGCCCCGTTAGGAAAACTGAGACTGCCCAAGAAGTCAATGCACCAGATTTAATATTTTATTTCATTGTATTAGTGATCTCTGTAGAAGTTCACTTGAAAAAATATTACTTTGGTAAACAGCTTACTAGGCTGAATCATTTTTCTTCTTGCTTTCATATTGTGTGAGACTCTCACTAAAGGATTAAATCTATGTGAAAAATCCGCCATGGGAATAGCAAACAAGTATACTGTTTTAATAGAAAAAAAATTAGATAGATTATTACCATTCACGGATGATTTCAATCATCTCTCTCCTACCTTGAACCCATGACCAATAGTCTCCAGGCTATTCTATAGTTTTAAAGGAACTTAAACACAAAGTAGATGCTTAATAAAAGAGTTGAATTCATAAGTGAGTGAATGAATGAGTAAATGAGTGAATAAATTAATGTCAGAGACTTAAAGGTCTGGAAGGGAGGATGAAAAGTGCTCAGGGCCACGTGTCACGCAGGACGGGCAGATTTCACCGTGGAAACCGGATGTCCATTTCCCTGCTGAATGTTCTTTCCTTTTGTGCATATTTTAAAAGTTACCCTATGCAAAAAAAAAAAAAAGCCAAAACGACTTCCATGTGATTCTACTGCTTGAACCTAGAACCTTACACCTCATAACCATGCGTCCCCACACACTGGTTGATGGCTGTGTCTCAGTTTTTAAAGAAAGGCTCTGCTTATAGCAAATGCAACCTTGAACACATCTAGTTTCTGAAGCACTTACATGGTTCATATTTAGAATTGGGAGGGACCTTTGCACTCACTGAAATCTGTTTTATTTTAGGGACTCTTGGGCAGAGCTTGACTCCATGAAGACATTTTCAGGGACAGTGGAGACATCGCGATCTAAGCAAAGAGTGAGATGGCTGAATGACCACAGGCTGTGAGACCAGGAAGACGTGGGAACATTCTGGCTCCAGCATTTACATTCTATCTGGCACTGGGCAAAGTTCTTAACTCTTCTGAGCCTCAGTTTCATCATCTGTAAAGCGGGAGCATTACCTACCTTGGTTGTTCCAAATATTAAGAATAAAATTATAAAATATCTTGCTTTTCAATAAACAATAGCAGGGCTTTTTTGTTTGTTTGTTTGCTTGTTTTTTGTTTTTTAAATTTCATGAGTTTCTGATAAAGGATAACATTTTGGGTTCTTACCTTGGAACTTCTAACAAAATAGAGCTTACGTCTGCTTCTTAACTACACACAATTTTATTGTAAGGAGAAAAGACCTGAGGATCACATTAAAAGACCTGAGAATCATGTCCCTTCATACATCAAGGCCACATTTCACATTTTTTTTCCTTTCTGTTTAATAGAAATGCATTGAAAAGAAAAAATCTGCTGTGTGACAGAAGTCAATTCTTCCTCGGTTTTGATATTTAATTTTCATGACGCTTTTTATAATATCTGAAGCTCTGAGTTTTAATTTTCTCTCATGCGTTTCTTTCCATCAGAGCCCCCAAACACTGAGTTCAGTTCTCACTGTACCCTGAGATCTTCGCCTTGTCTTCAGTTTAGTCTCAGCTTGGAAAAGCAAGTGACACTGGAGATCTTGCCTCTACATGATAAATGATAATAATGGCAGCAATCCTAATAATGTAGCCTAGCTTGATTCTTAGATCATGGAGAGCGGGAATGCTTAGAGATGGGGAAATAGGTACACGAAGGTGGGATTCCCATTTTGTCTCGTCTTGTTTTCCCTCATGCAGACACTTGTATCTGATGGAGACCCCTTACTCAGATCAGAAATCTAGTTTTTCCAGGAGCTCAATTCAAAGGAATTGAGACTGGAAGGGACCTCATCTGGTCCGACTATGTACCTGGATTCTCTGGCTCTTGTTCTGAAATGGAAACTAGGCCACTGACACCCGTTGATGGTCATCCCACTACGGTTCTAAGACAGAAGTGAAATGAAATGCTAAACTCACCAGAGTGGCAAAGAGATGGTACAGAATGAAATAGATGGCCACCACAGGTGCCCACATGTGGCCCACAGCATTCAGGGTTTGGTCCATCACGTCTACCCATCCTTCCTGGGTGAGGATCTGGAACATGGACATAAATGCCTGCAGAGGAAGACAACGGAGGTGTGAGACACCTGCTCGGGCAGGCACACAGTTTAAAGCTGGTGTTCGGTGTGAGAGGACGCCGGTGTCAACATTATTCATTTTTACCTGATCGGATCAGAGGAAGAACAGCCTTAATGCAACAGATGGGAAACAGCTGAGAACTAAAGATCCGAAAAGCCCATATCTAACTTTTCAGTGTGGAAAACTAAAATAATAACCCTGTATTACAATTAGCCTTGTGGGTGGGAAAACACTATTGAGTAAATTTTTTAAAAAACCAGGACCTCTTTTTATTTGACTTTCTTTTTTTTTTCTCTATAAGCAAGCTAAGATTGAACATTTCCAACAGATAACTGTATTTTTATTTTGCTAAGTACAACTTATTTTTATAGAGAATTGCATTTGATTATCTAAAGGCATATGAAAATAGCCTTAATAGACTTAATTTTACTTTTATAGTACCCATCTATCAAATTATTTCAGTTACATTAAAAACCTGAGACTCCTTAAGAAAGAAAGAAATTTCTTTCTTTCTTTCTTTCTTTCTTTCTTTCTTTCTTTCTCTTTCTTCCTTTCTCTCTCTTTCTTTCCTCCCTCCCTTCTTTCTTTCTTAATGGGGGAGGTGGTGAAGCAGGAGAGGGAGAGAGAGAATCTCAAGCAAGCTCCACACTGTGTCAAGCCCGACAGAGCTTGATCTCACGATCCTGAGGTCATGACCTGAGCTGAAATCAAGAGTCAGAGGCTTAACCAACAGAGCCACTCATATGTCCCAAGAAAGAAATATTTCTAAATAATATTGCCATACTGAGCAACTTAATAAAGACAAACACATTTTTCATGATTTTTTTTTTTTAAATTGTCAAGGTACAGAGTCAAGACCATGAAAGGGGCCAAGACCTAAATAAATAAATAAATAAATTGATAAATAAATAAACACATACATATATACATAGATAACAGAGCACTCCAACAGAATCCAGCCAAGCTAAAAGACCCATACTTTCTCTGCCAAGATCTTCTTACAAGTTTTTCTTATTAAATATAGGGTTATATGTACAACTCTGATTCGTGGATCTTGTATACATTAGTGGTCAATAAATGTTTCTTAATGAGGATTTATGATGATGATGATGTCTGGGAAAAGTGATAATTGGAATCTAGTGACTCATTAAAAATGTTTTTAAAGGCTTTAGTAAAATGAAGATGTAAACTGGGCTCTCAGATCCCAGGAAATAAGGTCCAGGGTAATACAAAGACCAACAGGGCCCTGTAAGCCTGAAAGGATCTTAGAGACAAAATGGACACTGCAGATAAACTACTCTGGTTCTTTGTTTTTGAAAATAAGGAAAATGAGGCTTAAAGATGAGAGGTGATTAGCCCAAGGTGACTCTACTAATGTGTGACACTAACAATTCACAAAGTCACTATGACTCCAAAGTAAATCCTTTTCCAAGCACTGCATTCTGTGTTCAGTGAGGTCTTGAATCCGCTACTTTCCAGGCTGAATCCCACACAGTGAGCTCTCTTAGCAGTTTTTTTGCTAGGAACACTCAAACCAACTGTTGTAGAAGAGGACATTAAACTCCTGACACATAGTGGACCCGCTTGAGCAAAGGAGTGATTAACTGTTAAAAGATTCTTGTACCAGGAGATACAATTTTCTGCTTATCCTTTGTCTTTGTGTGAAACACTCAACATCTCCTTGAGTTAGTTTTTCTATAATCTCATTACCCTACAGTGTATCTTGTTCACAAAAGTCCGAAGTATGCTGTTATTGATACTTGAACTCAGCATTGTCAAGGACAATATAAAACCTTCCCTGCCAGGGCGCCCAAGAGAATATTAGCTCTAACTCATCCTAAAAATGCTTCAGAAGATTTTGCAACACGTCATTTAACTTCCTAAGTATGCCAACACTTATCATTGAGGGCAATTATTTTTTTTTTCTGTGGGTTTTTTTTTCTGTTGAGTATTTATTACATCCAAAGACAAGGAACACAGGTTCCAAAGATGATTCACATAAAACTATCAGACTGCTGTATTGCCTTCAAAGAAGATGTCACCAGTGTGAAAGTGTGTGTACATCCTAAAGACTCAACAGCAATAGGGGAAGATCAAAACACCCACCAGTATAAAGGGAAGTTTACCCAACAAGGATTTCTTTCCCCCAAAATGACAGGCAAGCTTGTGATCGAATCCAACATCTATTCTCAGTACTGAGAAACCAAAAAATGCAGATGTACCCTTCAACTGCCTTGGGCACCAACCAAATTAATTTGTTTTCATCCACTGCATTAGCTTTCATGAATACGCGGCTATTAGGCATTCAGTAAATGCTTGGGAATGCGGAGTTATGGGATTGTAACCTGTTGCTGGCAGATAAGCAATGTGGGCAAGAACACTGGGGTTCTCTTCTACTCTTTTCAGAGTCTCAGAAGGAAAAATAATCTCATTTCTGCACAGTTTAGCCACCTGTAAGATGCTGTGAATTATATTTGAGAGCAACGCTTTGTTACAATATATGTGTTTCTAGCTGCTTTTGTGGATAAACAATGAAAAGGAGGGCCATGAGATACATCTATCACAGGCTGAAGACTAATTGATGCTTTGTCAGTGCTGTTGAGATTTTATCCAGAAATCTAGATCCCGATGCTTGAGATGTAACTCAAGGACACTTACACTGTGTCACACAGTGTGACACATAGAATGTGTGTCCCTTGAAGGTGTGCTTAGCTTACTTATTTAAACATGGATTGTTATGCTCCACAAATAAGTGAAACCATATGATAATTGACTCTCTCTGCTTGACTTATTTCACTCAGCATAATCTCTTCCAGTCCCGTCCATGTTGCTACAAAAGTTGGGTATTCATCCTTTCTGATGGAGGCATAATACTCCATAGTATATATGGACCACATCTTCTTTATCCATTCGTCCGTGGAAGGGCATCACTTATTTTCGGAGCATAACAAATAACACGGAGGACATGGGGAGATGGAGAGGAGAAGGGAGTTGAGGGAAATTGGGGGGGAGACGAACCATGAGAGACTATGGACTCTGAAAAACAACCTGAGGGTTTTGAAGGGGCGGGGGGTGGGAGGTTGGGGGAGCCAGGTGGTGGGTATTATGGAGGGCACGCATTGCATGGAGCACTGGGTGTGTTGTAAAACTATGAATTCTGTTACGCTGAAAAGAAATGAAATTAATTAAAAAAAAGAAAAAAACCCATGGATTGTTAGCAGTTTCTTGGGGCTTGAGGTGTCAGGGATTGCGATGAGGAAGACACAGTTTCTTCTACCAAGAAATTTATAATCAAGAGTGATAGAACAAGATGAAAATGGCCAACTCTAAGAAAAAGCAAATATGGTGTATAAAAGAAAATATGGTATATAAGAGAACTATGGTAAAGCTTTCAAGGTGCAAGCTAGAAGTACCACTGTATCCCTTTTTGGGTGAGGCAAGAACTGTTTGGGGAAAATGATGGCAAGTGATTGTCATGATGAAAATGAGTACGAGGTAAATAGTGGAGAAGGAGGCAAGGAACAAAGGCCTGGAGGAAGTCCTCTCTTTTCTCCAGCCATCTGTTGTTCTGTAATGCCAATTTCCTAGCCTGTGCACTTTTTGTTCCTCCTTATGGGTTTCCACCAGCTCTTTATAAATTAAGAAGACTAACCTATTATTTGTTATATACATTTAAGGTATTCTCCTCTATCTATTTATGATATTTTTGCAAACACTAATTTTAAATTTCTGTGTGGTTTCATTTGCTATTCTTTTATCTAAGTTAAAAAAAAAAAACTTCTCTCACTGGAATATTAGACCAATATGTACCCATACTTTCATGAAGTAGTTTTAATTTCCTTATTTTATTATGTCTAATATGCTGAATCAGACGTCACTATTTAAATCAGTCTAAATCTGGGATTTATTTTGGTATAAGAAGTGAGACAGGAATTAATCTTATTTTCTTTCAAATAGGTGATTAGCTGACTCAGCACAATATAAGTGGAAAATGTTTTCAAAATTCTTTTAATTATTTGTATAAATTAATTCCTCAAAATATCTTGTTTTATTTGTTGAGATCACATTAGTCCAAGAAAAATGTGTATTCTTATTCACCAATCTCATAGAAATGTTTGTCTTTCCATTTATTAAGCTTTTATTCATAATTCTGAACAAGTATTTCTTCTTATATGGTTGCCACACATTTCTTGTTAAGCTGATTATTACTTTTCAGAAATTTAATCAAGGTGATGCCATATCATTAAAATATTGCACAGTAAAGGAACTTGAGGATGGTTTCTTAATGAATGATAAGTCTAAGCTATATGCTTATATCTGTTTTTCAGTCCTAACTGGTCTTTCACGCTTGTCAGTACATTGATAACAGATTGATAGTCAATATGTTGACCATGAAAATACTGTTCACTGTGAGCCCGGTAATGTTCTCAGACTGTTCTACCCCCTCCAGGACTCCAATGTGTGACCTGCATGGTGCCAGAGGGAAAATGGTGCAGGTTGAGTAGCTCCATTTCTCACTGTTTACTAATTGCTCAGAATCTGGCCCAGTTTCATGCACTTTATCTGAATCTTTGCTTACTTACACAATGTTCAGTTTAGTTTAGTTTGGTTTGGGTTGAGATTTTCTGATTGTTTTTTGCACATTTCTTTCTTTTTTTTTTTTAAAGGTGTTATTTATTTATTTGATAGAGAGAGACACAGTGAGAGAGGGAACGCAAGCAGGGGGTGTGGGACAGGGAGAAGGAGGCTTCCTGCCGAGCAGGGAGTCCAATGGAGGGCTTGGTACCAGGACCCTGGGATCATGACCTAAGGTGAAGGCAGAGACTTAACAACAGAGCCACCCAGGCACCCTGTTTTTCACACATTTCATTGGGAAAAGAAACATACACTTTTTTCCCCTTCAACTTCCTATAGCTTCCAGATTCCCATGGATTTTATCTATTGTTTAGAATAAATCCCACTGTTATTGTCCTATAGATGTTCTTCCTGAAGCTTTCAATTACCCACAAACCATTTGACTCTTACTCTCAGATATTCTTCTTGGGGGTCTTCTTACCACTTGCTTTAATTTAGACTAATTGTTTTTTAGATCTGCTCCACAGTTGTCAGAAACCTTGTTTTTAACTTCCTTATCTAGATCTTTTGTTCTCTCCATTATGGCATCAGAAAGTCATTCCAGAATCTCATCCCCACTCATGAGAGTCCTGTTTCAATGTCAGCTAGTTTTTCTTCTCTCTGTTTTGGCATCTTGGTTTGAGGAGAGGGATCTGCAGGGACAGAGATATTTGCTAGGGCTATGGGAGGTTATGCTTGGAATACCAAGTTTCAGATATTTCTTCAATTCAGATAGGGCCCAGAAATCTTTCCTGCTGCCAAAGCCAATCAGTCCCAGGTGTTAGCGGCCTCCCATTCACTGGCTCTCCCCACTGTCTCCAGGAGTGGGGCAAACAGCCTGATTCTGCCTGTTTGGGTTCTCTGTGTGGAGGAAGAGGGCAAGAGGGGCTCTCCTTACCACCCTGCCCCCAGGGCCACCTGTCCCCTTGTGGCTTCTGTTTCCTTCTTTCCTCTTCATAGTTTCATTGTGCTAAACTTTTGTTTATTATGGAAGATAATTCGTTTTTGGAAATTATGATTATTTTGCTTTCACTTTCAAGCTTTCTTCCTAAATGGGAAAAATAAAACAGTAAGACCTAGCATTTTATTTTCTCTGGCACAAGAGCTGGAACAAGTCATCTCTATACTTGGGGGTTCTTCATTGTCTTTTTCCAGGCCTATGCATGTTCCCATGGCCTGGTCTCCTCAAATTGAGGGAGATGAGTACATGTTTTAGGATTTGCTTTTCCAATTTATTTTCTTCTCAACATCTGAAAAACAGGCTTAAGGCATGAGCATACAGAGTTCATCCTCTATGATTTTCTCTCTGTTCCCCCCCCCCTTTCCTCCCTCCTTCCTAGTAGCTGCTATTCAAAGATAATGGCACAAAATTATGGCCTTGTCTTTGTGTGGTTTTTGCGGGTGTAATTTTTTCTGGCTGATAATTGACTGTTCTTTTTTTTCCTTTGGTTTTAGGGACAGAGGGTCTGTGATTTTGCTTTTTCACCCCTCAAGTCCAAACCTACTGATATAAATAGGAGTAAACAACTTTGTTTACAAGTGCTTTGACTTTTTAAAAAAATTATTATATTTTATTTTTTAGAGAGAGAGAGAGAGAAAGAGTATGTATGTGTGTTCATGCAAGCGGGGTGGGGGAGAGGCAGAGACAGAGGGAGAGAGAGAATGTTAAGCAGGCCCCAAGCCCAGCTCCTGAGCTCTGACGAGGGACTTGATTTCACCACCCGGATATGATGGCCTGAGCCAAAATCAAGAGTTAGTCACTTAACTCCTAGGTGGGACTGAGTCACCCAGGAACCCCTACAAGTGCTTTTACTTTTTGATTCTTCCCATATTAAACACCACTGTACAGGTCAGTCCCTTTCATACTGGAGGTGCTTGGCTGCACTAATTGAATCAGGGATGAGCTGTTAAGCAGAGAATGGTCAGTTGCCCTTAAGGTGATCAGCAGTAAACAACTCTGCCCCATCAGAAAAGAGCTAAACCAATCCAAAAACATTGCATGTTTTTGGACGACCTCCAGTGGAAGCTATAGAGAAAAATCACCATGTTGGCAGTAGCATCTGGAGGTGAACAACGGAGGACTAGCTATGCAGGTCAGTAGGAGCAAGAGAAATCATTAAGGAAGGCTGAGTTATGAGTATGTTGAAAATCCAAGGAAGCAAGAATCTCTGAATGAACAGAAGTTAAGTAGGAGAGAAAACACAGAGCAGAAATGGAAGTGATGTTCATTGAGTGGAGAAGAAAGGTTGTGAAAATCCCTGGCACAGGGAGCACCTTTTCTAATTGGAGTGCATCATATCCCTCAGGTAAGGGGGAACAAAACAAAGGGCAAGGCCAGGGTAGAGGGTGAACATCCCAAGGCAGGAGGGTGACAAGGCAAGCTCTTCCAGGGCTGATGCAAGAGAAAACACATCTAAGAGCAGAGAAAAGGGTCCCAGGGTCACTGAAGGGCCCGAGCACTACAGTGGAGAGCCACAAAATTCACTGTCAGCCCTTCTCAGGCTCCTTTGCTGGTATTGCCCAGATTAATCTCTCCAAGCTGCAGAGTCTGAGGGCTTGGTCCTCCAATCTCTTTTGTGCCTCTCAGTACCCACTAACTAGTTGTTCTTACTCATTCCAGTGCCTTTCCATACCCTCCCTAGTCCCACACCTGGAATCAACTCCTTGTCTCCACTTGGATGTGTATTGTATGGGAATTAGATGTTCCACATCAAACTCTTTATGCCCTATTCTCCAAACCTGTTCCTCTGTCTCCTTCCCATCTCAAAAGAATGACAACTCCATTCCCCAAATTACTCAGGACAATAATCTCACAGACATTTTTGGTTCTTCTCCTCTCCTTACATCCTGCAGTCAGCCTGTGAGGAAATCCTGCTAAATCCAACCTTGGTTCGTGGTCTCAGTTCTATATTTATTCTCAATATTCCCTGATACCACTACTAAAACAGCCAGCAACTGCCCACCCCCCCAGTAGCACTACATTTTGGTACTATCCTTTCTGGTCATAAATTGAGACTGGGGGACTTGAGTAAAAATAAGACCACCAAAGAGGGAAAAATAAGAAAGTATTTTCATAGCTTCTCTTTTATTCCAACGAATAGCCTTGCGTGTTGATCACAGATGGGATGAGCAATGTCCCCTAGACTGTGCTTCCATGGGCCGAGGGCCCATGTCGAAGTACTGATGGCAGAGACAGGTTCATCCCTGAAAGTACATCCTTCTCTCTCAAGACCCCAAGGATCCATTCTGACCCTGAATCTCTTTCTGATGATTTCATCTCTTGACCACAAACTCTTGATTTCTGAAAAGCTACCCAAAGGCAGGAACTGTTTCTTATTCAGAACTGAATTCCAGGTTAGTTCTTGGGACACATCGATCAATTAAAACACGTTAAGTGACTATTTCCCCTTGGGGGAAAAAAATCAGGAATGGGAAAATAAAAAATTAAAAAAAAAAGGTGAAAGAAAAACAATAATATTACCCTACACTGAAGTAAACAGGTTATTAAGTCTTTGTACAGGCCTTACAAAGCAGTTCATAACCTTTTAAAAAGATATCATGGATGCCCTTTGATAACTTGATGTCCCAGTGCATGTTTTGGGTTTTGAGTATGTGTAGATATCAATTTAGGTTAAAATAATAAATATTCTTAAAAAGTTGGATGAGCACGTATTGCATGGAGCACTGGGTGTGGTGCATAAACAATGAATTCTGGAACACTGAAAAGAAATTTTAAAAAATTTAAAAAATAAATAAAATCTTAAAAAAAAGGTGGATGGGCAAACACCTCAGGTTTTGGTCAACATAAAGTGAACAGAATGTACAATATGATCCCATCTGTAATATATAAATCTGATGTGTTTTCGTATACCTTAAAATGACTGCAATCCTATAAAATAAACTTAGTGTTTGGGGGACTGGAATGGGGAGGCCTGAGGAACTAGGAAGCAGGGTAAATACTCTTTTGAATTTTTTAAAATAACAGTTTTACTGAGATATATTTTACATACCATAAGATACATCATTTAAAGTCTACAGTTAAGTGTTGGGGCGCCTGGGTAGCTTAGGTAAGCATGTGACTCTTGATTTCAGCTCAGGTCTTGATCTAAAGGCCCTGAGATCAAGCCCCATGTTGGGCTCTTCAGTCAGTGGGGAGCCTGTTGGAGATCCTTTCTCTCCCTCTCCTCCTAAAAATAAATAAATCTTAAAGAAAATAAAGTTTACAATTAAGTGCCTTTAGTTTATTTGCAGAGTTGTACAACATTATCACTAATTAACTTAAGAATATTATCTCTGCTTCCCCTCAAAAACTATGTACCCATTGGCATTCCCTCCCCATTCCTCCCTCCTGCAGCCTTCAGTAGCCAATATCCTTTCTGTCTGTATGGATTGGCCTATTCTGCACATCTTCTATGAATGGAATCATACAATCTGTGGAATCATCCATGTTGTAGTGTGTATCAACAATTTGTCAATTGTTATTACATTATAAGGATAGACCACATTTCATTAGTTCATCAGTTGATGGATATTTGATTGGTTTCCACTTTTTGGCTATTGTGAATAATGCTCTATGAACATTCTTAGGTTTTGTGTGGATGTAAAAATTCCTTTTCACTTAATATGCCTTTCACCTTTTGTACTAAGATATATGTAAAAACAGATATCTATTTTATTTTGAAAAGTACACACAGTAAACATTTTAAAACATGGTGAAGCATACCACGCAGACCAACATACAGCTTTCATGGTACAATGTAATTTACATCTATTTTATCTATCTTTAGCTGGTTTCAAGAACTCTTTCTCTACAATAGATTTGCTTTCAAAATGAAATCCATTTGACAACTTATATAGTGGCTCAACCTTTTTATGGGGAGTGTCCCTGCTGTGTCTTACTACCAGTCAACCCTAAAATAGAAGATTTGACTTGATGATATTCACTGAGTACAAAAGTGATACCTCCTTTGGTTTTAATTGCCTTAATTAGTCACCTACTCAATGTCTTTATTTCTTTTTCTCCACCCAAAAAGCAGAAATATGTTGAGGAGTTTTACCCTCTGAAAAACCCACTAATGTCATGATCCTTTAATATTTTCTTATATAGCTCCTTTTATTTAGAACTTACTCAACTATTCAAAGTTGTAGTACTTTTAAAAATATTTATTTACTTGTTTATTTTAGAGAGAGAGAGCATGAGCGGGAGATGGGCAGAGAGGGAGAGCGAATCTGAAGCAGATGCTATGCTCAGCACAGAACTCGATGTGGGGCTCATCCCACAACAGTGATATCATGACGTGAGCCAAAACCAAGAGTTGGACACTCAATTGACCAAGCCATCCAGGTGTCCCTCACATTTGTAATATTTAAATATTTGTAATATTTGTAATATTTAAAATGACATCAATAAAAAGTAAATGTTGGACTTACCATGGGTCCCCCATGTTGCATCTCCAATTCCTCATATCAGGGAGATCATATGATATCCTGACACTTTACTAAATTCCTGTGCAAGTTCTAGCAGTTTTGGAGTGGAGTCTTTTGGGTTTTCCACATAGAGTATCATATCATCTGCAAAGAGTGATAGCTTGACTTCTTCTTTGCCGATTTGGATGCCTTTAATTTCTTTTTGTTGTCTGATTGCTGAGGCTAGGACTTCTAGTACTATGTTGAATAGCAGTGGTGATAATGGGCATCCCTGCCGTGTTCCTGACCTTAACAGAAAAGCTTTCAGTTTTTCTCCATTGAGAATGATATTTGCGGTGGGTTTTTCATAGATGGCTTTGATAATATTGAGGTATGTGCCCTCTATCTCAACACTTTGAAGAGTTTTGATCAGGAAGGGATGCTGTACTTTGTCAAATGCTTTTTCAGCATCTATTGAGAGTATCATGTGGTTCTTGTTCTTTCTTTTATTAATAAGAGATGAGGAAGGACACTATATCATACTCATAGGGTCCGTCCAACAAGAAGATCTAACAATTTTAAATATCTATGCCCCTAACGTGGGAGCAGCCAACTGTATAAACCAATTAATAACAAAATCAAAGAAACACATCAACAACAATAAAATAATAGTAGGGGACTTTAACACGCACCTTACTGAAATGGACAGATCATCCAAGCAAAAGATCAACAGGGAAATAAAGGCCTTAAATGACACACTGGACCAGATGGACATCACAGGTATATTCAGAACATTTCATCCCAAAGCAACAGAATACACATTCTTCTCTAGTGCACATGGAACATTCTCCAGAATAGACCACATCCTGGGTCATAAATCATGTCTCAACCAGTATCAAAAGATTGGGATCATTCCTTGCATATTTTCAGACTGCAATGCTCTGAAGCTAGAACTCAATCACAAGAGGAAATTTGGAAAGAACCCAAATACATGGAGGCTAAACAGCATCCTT